>WMED01022147.1:0-11743 GCA_019650415.1 Pipa parva | reverse complement strand
GTGCCATATTTATTATTTTTATTTGAGCAAATATATTCAAATCCCACCCTAGCTCTAACCGCGCCTCGCACTAAAATAAGCTTTAACACCTTTTTTTTGCAGTTTTGAAATCTCCAAAACAAGAACAAGATGGAGATAATTTCAACTAATATTGAGTTTTGTTCCTACAGGCAGGGCTGGTTCTACTGATGGGCGAGGTGGGCGACGGCCCAGGGCACAATCTATTTGAGGGGCGCTGTCGCCCACATTGCCCATCACTAAAATTGACCTCCCTGCCCCGCGACACCCCTTCCTCTTGTATTGCGCCCCCCCCCCCCACTCACCTCCTACAGCGTTCCAGCGATGCACCTCCTCTGATGAGGTAAGTTGAATGCAACAGTCTTTAGCTGCTTCGGGTCTTCGACTGTATTCAGCAGCTGCCGGCAAGACCCGAACATCTAAGGAGCGCCGTCGCATTCAACTTACCTCATTAGAGGAGGTGCGTCGCTGGAACGCTGTTGGAGGTGAGTAGGGGTCGTGGGGCAAAGGGGGGCGGCGTGGAGCAAAGGGGGGGGGCGACACGGGGGGAGGAGGCCCAGGGCGCCAATAGGGCCAGGACTGCCCCTGCCTACAGACATTATGGAGCGTTCTCTTACGTTTTTATTATGTTGATTGGACAGTTTAGTGTTCTTTGCCTTTTGAGATACAGTTGTATAGTTATGTTGTCTAGGATTCTAGATAATATTCCACATGTGATAACACACTTTATAGTTATATAAAGTTACAAACCAAATTCAGACCTCTTAAACCAAATCGGACAAACTAAGGGAGGTATACAAAGGTTGGATGAGGTATGTTTAGTATTTCTAATATTAATACATTTTGTTCACACAAAACAGAATGGAAGTTTGGATTTCCAAGGAAGTCACTAGTTATCAAGTTAGATAATGGAGCCTGAGATCTTATATAGAGGAACTGCAGGTAATAAAGGTATATAATAAGTCTTTATTAGTCATTTCTAGGATACCATTGATCAGGGCCACATGTAAATTTTTTTTTTGTAGATAGTCTAAAATGGTTGCAATGTCTAGGTGGGAAAAAATACAAGTTTAAACAGTAAGTGCTTTACTACTGACCAATGGTACCGTTTACCATGACCTCTTATTTCATTCTAAAAAAAAAAACAGTTGGAAACTTTGGTTTTGTCTGTTATAATCTGCAACTATGCAATATCGAGAATTTATCAACAGGGGCAATTTTGTTCAGAAGACTAGTAACTGTTTGCCTCTGTTGATGAATACCCCTGTCAGTGTTGAGACATGTAGATAAGATTGTGTCTTCTGCTAATGTATTGTACTTTATCTTTTGTAATTAACAAATAACCCATTCTGTAATTCTTCTTCATGTTTGCCATATTTCATAAAGCGATAAATGTTATGTTGGTCTGTAGGATTTCATCCATTGCTTTGAAACACCCAGTTATAGTGCCCAGTTTTTCCTGATTTATAGATCTTGTATAAAGCCTTTCTTTGTTTGTAACTCCAGGTATGGGATGAATTGCTTGATCCAGTTTGAAGACTTTGCCAACTCGAATGCATTCCGGCTACTGAACAAGTATCGCAACAAGTACTGCACGTTCAATGATGATATACAAGGTAACTGATGAATTCTAAGTTAATAATTAATTACTGCCTTCATAATTTGCTTAGATTGTGTCTTTAGGAAAGTACAGTGTATCCCTGCTATTGTCTATAAGGGTGAAAAGTATGTTTTCGACCGATTTTCAGGCGAAAAAGTGAAAAACGTACTTTCCGACCTTAGTCAATTTTGCCCTATTAAAGTAACAAGATAACCAAGTTTTTTTGTAATGTATATTAAATAGCTTTTTTATTTATAATGTTCATGTTGAATGTGATTTCTGTACATATCATCTGTCACCTCAAAACTAATACTAATTTAGGTTGTACTAATGAAATATCAAATAATCCTTATTCAGGTGTGGTTGATGCGCTGGTGTGCTTGTAGGATTAGAAGGAACAAAAGTTCCCCGTTCTTTTCTTTTGTTCCTTCTAATCCTACAAGCACACCAGCGCATCCACCACACCTGAATAAGGATTATTTGATATCTACTCACCTTGGAGTTTGTTGGCAGACGACTTCTGTGGATCAGACGCAGGATTTGACTTTTCATTATTTTAAGGATAATAAGAACTCCTTGAGGTTAAAAAAAGTGTTTCAATATTTTATTGTATGATTGTTGTTTTTATTTCTATTGGGCGCTTTAATTTTTGAATAGGGTAAAGTATTTATCCTTTTCATTTATTCCTTGCATTATGTACTAATGAAATAAATGTTTTTTGTAAATATAAATGTATTAAAAAATGTACCTTTATACAGTGTTTCTCTCTGTCATCTTCCCTGTCCGCCCGACTTTTCTTTCCGGAGTTGGGTGGGCGGGACTAAATGATGATTGACATTATAGCTCCTCCAATCAGATCCCTGCTAGATTGTAGAGGAGTTATAATGTCAATCATCATTTATCCCCGCCTGCCCGACTCAGGAAAGAAAAGGCAGAAAAAGTCTAGATTAACATGTATGAAAACACCTGACGAGCAAATCCATTTTATTTCTCATCCGTTGGTGCAGATCAGTAAAAGCCATAGAAATGCAGTTTAGTTATTCCTGGAGTAGGGAAACCGGATACGCTAAGATTAAAAACAAACCCTGGTTTCAAACAAAGGAAATGAAAGATGAAATTTACATCTGGGGGATATTGCATGTACATGAGCAGATATTCCATTATTGCCTACCGATGTATAACTGTAATAATAAGAATATGTTCTTTACCCTTCCAAGTTCTTACTAAAACCGCACAAATTCCAGACTACTAAGGCATTGCAGTCTGGGTAACAGAAAATGGTTTACCACAAAACCTTTAACTCTACAGGGAAAAGGACCACTAACAACATAAAAACAATATTCCATTGGACTGTCATGGCAGTTATTTTTATACCGTGCTCTCTTTGATATGGAATATGGAAGTGATACCTATTTACATACCTATATAACAACTTCTACTTTATCTTTAAAAGGTGGGGAGGACCCAGACTGGTATCAGGTGGTTCTGACTTTGCAGAAAGCTACAAAATGGCTGCCTTAGCGTTAAATACCACTCTACACCCATCATTTATATTGTCACTTATTGAAATGCCAGTGGTTTCTTCTGCATTGTACAGACTATAAAGGGAAAGGACAAAGTGTTCTACAGAACTGCCACGACATTATGTACCAGATCTGCTTCATCCTATATATTTTATAGTGCTTTGAAGAGTTGTGTTTGTATAAAATTGTATAATTTAAAACTAATATCTTTGGCTGTACCTCGGGGTTTAGCTTTTCTTGTCACTTCCATGCTTCTGCCAGATTTTGTTCCGTTAGATGGTCCAAGAAACACAATAATCCTTTTTCAAATAATGTTAGTGTACATATAAATAAATGAGTGAAGTCAGGCTTGCCTCTTGGGGCTCGAGTAGGTGGGAAGCGCAGCAAAATGAGCACGTAGCGCAACAAAGATTCACTCTGGGCGACATTTAGGGGCTTATTCATCAATGTGAGGATTGGAATGTTGAAATGAATTCTCATCTGTTTGGGTCACTTTGCTATGATAGTCGCAGTTATCTACTGCTTATTCACTAAGCGGCAGACTCATTGCAAACAAGCGAAGAGTGTCAAAGACGGTTTATTGACAGTCGGACAGCAGAAGCCGTGCAACCAACCACCTACTTTTTAAATCTATATATATATAGACACAATTTAGGGGGTTTTTGACTAAAGTGAGAATTTGACTGTTGGAGTGAATTCTCATCACTTTGGTTGGCTGCGCCCTGATTCTCTACTCCTTATTCACTAAACAGCAGGTTCCCATAGTAAATCCACGACCGCATTAAAATTCCCATAGTAAAGTTGTGACCGCGTCTATTGTGTAATGTGCGACAGTCGTTAACGGGAGAATTTGCCACATCAAAGAGTTTGCTGAATACCCAAATATGGGGAAGTGGCAAATTCACACCTTTACACGACAGTTCAGACTTTAGTCAATAACCCCCCTTAGAATTGAACTGAAGCATGAACTGATAATATACAGTATATACAGTATGTATATTAACTATAAATTCGTGCATTTAACAGATTTTCATTTTAGCGTTGTCATTTACAAGTTTAGCATTACCTTTTTATTATTTATTAGGAAAAATATTGTATTTGTTAAGAGAGGTTTTTATTTTACTTCTAATTTATTTTTGCCACATGATCCCTTATTTGAGTGTTGGATAAAATACACTTTAAACTGTTGTTTCCCCGTCACATGATCAGTGCTGCTAGAAGGCAGACAGAACTCACCTGCAGTAGGTTTGTTACACCTAAAACGTCTCCGATTACTGATGTTACTGGCTTTGAGCAAATCTTGCCTTCATTAACTTGTAAGCTCCAGGAAGTGATGCAGAAATATCTAGAAATGTTTGATTAATCACCTTAAAGGGGATCGGCACTTTGTGATAAAAGGGTTTTTATTTTTGAAAAAATAACTTACACGTTTTGAAACCCAAGTTAGGTTCCAATTATTACTTGGTGCTCGTTATAAGGAAAACTCTTACTAATCCGTTAAGCGTCCATATCCGTTGAGTTTCCTTTTTTGTTTAGGCAGAAGGTTTTTTTGGGGCAGTGAATTGTACCGTTATCACAGCGCAAGGTGCTTGAGTCAGGAGCCAGAAAGTCTGTGTGCTGTGTTCAGTTTAACTTTCTCACTATGGGGCGAGAGGGACTGGGAACAATATGCAGGACAGTGGCAGATTATCTGATGCTTGATGTGATATCTGAGAGGAAAAATGAGATTTCTTATACACTCAGTCATTCGTTTTATCCTTAAACAAACAACTCTGTGCCGAGTGCCCTCACTCTAAGCCCTTAACAGCCCCGAGTTCTTTGTGTAAACAGTTCCCAGAATCCATGCTTCTTTACTGGCTTATGAAATAAAATAGTCACCCACAGTTATTTGCCTGTCTATTAGCCACTGATAAATAAAGGTATTTTGTAGCTTGTATTATTTACTAATTTTCATCCTTTTCAATTCACAGTCCATTTCTTACTGAAGTTCATTCACCCTTTCATCTGCTTGCTTATGAGTAGTTGATTTTGGATTCTTAAACCAAGGAATTGATTGGACGTGTTCAGAATTTTCAGTAACCAATCAGCTTCCTGCAGGTGCAAAACCTCACTGACCTGCTCCCACCTGTTTCTTTTTTGAGTCTTTTTTTTTTCCTAATTCCTAATCCTTAGGATCAAGTCAGTGGCATGAAATTCCAAGATAAATCAGCTAAGGACGAAGTAGATGAGAGAGGAGCAACTTCTCTAAAAGGAAGGCTTTATATATTGATTCTAAAACCACTGAAAATAAGTAAATAATATATATAGTTTGCATCAATTTGGCAATTGTGTAACAGTCAGTTGTGCATGTTCACTATTTAACGTATTGTCACTGCAACTTGTTGCGTAGTACTTTCTCAGCCTTGCCAACCAAATCGTATCAGTAGTAAATTTGTTATAAATAGAGGTAGTGAAGCAAAGTGATGTCATCTTCACATGGATCTGTTTAAAGGAGCCAATGCCTCTGAATCTATATTTTTCTAGATTATTGAAAACATACTAGCAGTTTGCTAGAAGTATCATAAGAAAGCTCAAGGCCAGTATTCTTTAGTGTCTGGATTGGTGTTATTGTAGCCAGAGAATATTAGCATGAATTTTGACTGTTTTTACATTTGATTTTAATGGCAAACGGTTCCTAGCTAAACCTATAAATGTACCAGGGACAGAGTCATTCTCCCTTGATGCTGACATCACCGACATACCCCCTTGTCCGTGATTGGTCAGTGTACTGGTGACATCACTAGTAATGTCAGGGGGAGCACTAGTGGTCTGGGGGAGGATTGATCCATCTGGGACAGGGACACTTTGGTGGTATGTCCTAAATCATGTTGGCATTTGTTTGTCACATTTTTGAAGCCTATTGAGTTAAATGATACATAATAATAGAATCCCTGTCTTAAGCCCCACAATTTGCTACTTTTGTTTGCCAATATCAAGTCTACCTATTCGTGCTATTACTTCTTTGCAAATTATCACTTTGACACAACGCAATAGCTTTATTGGACATAAACTTGCGGTGAACAGAAGTGAAGTGATGCATAATTATACTGCTGTAATATTTCAAATTGTCCAAAAATGCACCACAACACAGAAATGTACAATCTTAGTGAATCTGAGAAGTTTGTGGATTGCCTATCTGTGGTGAATTCACACGATTTGCTAAATTTTGCCTCGGGTAATTCAGGAAAGTGCGAACTTACCTGGCGATCCTTTGATTCACCTCGCCGAGACTGGTATGCGCTCTCTCCTCTCCTGCACGTGGAGATCAGCGAACGCTTTAAAGGTACTAAGGCGAGGTGACTCATGTGGTCGCGAGGTGAGCCAAAGTACCTTTAAAGCGTTCGCTTTTTGTTCCTATAGGCAAATCCAGTACTGGGGCATTGAATGGGATAGAGTGGTATATCTGGGGGTGATAACTAGAAGAATATTTCCAATACCAATTACCAAATTTAGATTAGTAATTTTATCTAAACAATACTGAGATTTACTGTTACATTACAAAGAGAAAAAAAAAAGACAACTTTTAAGAACAGTCAAGGGATTCAGTAAAAGAGCCAATCATTTACTGTGGTGCTATAACCCATAACAAGTAATCAGCATTTACTGTTACAGGAGATCTACTATAATAAATCCCAACCTCTGATTGGTTGCTATAGGTTACTAGACACTTTTACTGTGTTGGTTCATTATCAGACAAATGTATGTACGTTAAGGCGTAGAGACCAATCAGAGTTAGTATAGTATCCAGTGGTATAAGGGACCTAGAATAATGAAATCTAACTTCTGATTGGTTGTTATGAATAACTGATTAATTTGCCTGAGAGGATTGCTGCGCTTGTGGAAACAGTGTCACATTTAATGGATATTAGGTCCATTTATTTTTTTTTTTTTTTGCTCATATTGTGATTTCTATCATTTATTTTTAATGAAGGATTTTTTTGTTTGTTGAGTCCCTTAGCTGATTGTGTTTGGTGTCCGTTTACCCCAAGCACATGTGTTATTCACCTATTAAACCTAGCGTATTCTAGCTGTCTTTCCACACAGGGAGGTGATCAGCAGTAAACAACCCAGCAGAGAATTAAGTGACCTTAAACTGACGCCCCCAAAACTGGTCAAGTCTGGGGCGCGATGTAAAATGTGTGTTACTAGGACGCGCCTTATCTAACCTAACAATTTATTTCATTACATTTACCCTTTATTGTGTATAAGAGGATGGAAGAGCCTAGGTTTTGCTGACTAGAATACCATGTCACACTCGCCCATCACTGTTTTTTCATTTAGTAAAATTTACAGAGGAATTTCTAACTCCCATCCATGAAATTTGCATACAATTCCCAGAAAGCATTGCCTTAGCTCATTGGTGGCGAACCTTTCCGGCACGAGTGCCGGTGACGTCATCGTACCTGCGTCAGATCAGCTATCCTACCTAGATCTTCCTGGCGAGCAAGCCGCCCACTTCAGTGTAGACTGTGGATCCAACCTGAAAACTGTCAGCCCATAGTGAAGGAGCGCTCGCTCGCTGGGGGGAGATCTAGGGCAGCTGTTACAGCAGTGATGGAGTACATGCCCGTAGAGCAGTGTTTCCCAAACTTGTTCTGTGTGTGGCCCGGTTATTTTTGTGCTTTCTCCTTCGTGACCCGGCACGAAGGATAAGCACAAAAATAACCGGGCCACAAGAGCGCCGCTCATGAATATATATACATATATATATATATCTCAAATAAAAAGTAGAAACTGTACTCTTCTCCGTTTGTCAAATGCGCACGTGGAAAGGACGCTGCCACGTCCCACAATATGGAAATCTTTTAAAATAAAAATGAATATTTATTTACATAACAAACATACTTGATTGGCAACGTTTCGGACACACCTGTCCTTTCTCAAGCCAGATAGAAGTTTTTATCTATCGGATCGAATTTATATAGATATTATTATTTATTATTATAATGAGCATTTGAAAAATATGCCCCTTAGTATGTGCAGTAATTATGTGTACAAATACAAATTGTCGTCCTCCAAAATATTTAAGTTTTATATAAAATATTTATTTCTTTTCAACTCATACAAGTAGAGTTGCTGTTTTTGATTTGCTCGAACTGTTGGAGCAAACCTCAAGATTTAGAATTTCGGTTCATTTTTTTTCTTAGACCTTAGATGCAAAAACACTGCCACCTAGTGGTAAAAAAAAAAAAGTATTTTCTCTTGGTTAAATTCCCCAAAGCGGAATATGTATTCATGTATTTTTATATATAAAGTGCCTCTAGGTTATGCAACTCTGAAAAAAAAAAAAATGATAAACTAATAATACAAGCGTATCATCATGAAGATACATGATTCTGAAACAAAAGGATGTCGGGGGTCCATGCCCCATAGAGATTACAATCTAAAAATACAGATGACATTATATAAATGACAGTATTAAGAGGAATTTTATTGTGTGGCAGAAAAATACTTTATTTACCATTATCGATTAATTTACAGATATTTCAGTTAGGCTACTTGCTTCTTTCTTTCTCCTAGCTGGTCTTATAGCTGAACAGTAATGAGGAGCCCTGCTTTTAATCAGAAGTTCTAAGGATCATGCTTGTTAGTTTTAGCTGGTAATTTTCATCTTAGAATAGCGCAGAAGCAGTTGCCTTAGGTATGTCCCACAAAACAAGTTCACTGATATCCCTTAGTTAACAAAAGTAAAACAATATCTCCATTCACCAGCAAATAAAAAGCCTTTTTTTCCCCTTTCAGTCTATTTCTCCAATAATCTACATTTATCTAAATTATTATCCTTAGACCATAACAGATGGTCGTAACGGTTCTGTTTATAAGGAAGAAAGCTATGATGGGATTTTCAAATCTTTTAGCCATATGTCTGTCCATTCACTAACATTATTATGTATTGGTTGCCATAACAAAGCACCGTGTAACTGCTGAAAGTTACATTTAAAAAGGTATTTCCTTGAATGGAAACTAGTGGTGAGTGACTGAAACCTCCTCACAGACATTATTTGTAGTTGCTACAATTTTTTGTATAGTAAACACCTTTTGGCAGCTTAATCTGTTCTTCTCTGTAGATTTTTAAAAAGAAGTCCAGTGTTCAGATGGTTAATATGCCCGAGCAGTAACGAGAAGCTTAAAAACTACTTTAAGCGTCTTGTTTCAAGCTTTATTTAGGCAGTTCTCTGGGTCACGCTTTGTAAGAAATGCTGAGAAATGAACAAAACACAGAAATTCATAAATAAGAGAAATAGACTTACTCTGAGGGGGTTATTGACTAATTGTCTTGTAAAGGTGTGAATTCGCCACGTCCCCATATTTGGGAATTCAGCAAATTCTGCGATGTAGCGAATTTGCCAGTTAATAACAGTTGCACACTGCACAATAGATGGCTACTAACACGGTGGCGACTTTACTTTGTGACACGGTTAAGACTTTACTTTGTGACACGGTTAAGACTTTACTTTGCGCGGTCATGAATTTGCTATGTGAATCCTCTCTTTAGTCAGTAAGGAGTAGAGAATCCAGGCGTAGCCACCCGAAGTGATGAGAATTCACTCCGACAAGCGAATTCACACTTTAGTCAATAACCCACTGAAACTTATATCCTGAGAATTGTTGCATTAATCCAGTGATGTGCAGAGTTATAGCAAGTCCTACAAAAACTGAAAGCGTCTGCAGTTTACTGTCTCTTTAAACAACAACAAAAAAAGGTAGACTTAGATATAGATTCCGCTGATAATTATAAAAAAAAAGTAAAATAAATATAAACGCTGTATGCAGAGGAGCCATTTTATTGCGTCACAATGAGTTCTGCTTTTTCCTACTTTACCGTCGGGCAGAGGAGGTCAAGGTCTAATAATAATTTGTTATCATTTTCGTGTAAACGCAACGTATTTCTTCCCTTTGCTAGGAACAGCCTCGGTAGCAGTGGCGGGAATACTGGCAGCGCTTCGCATCACAAATAACAACATTTCCGATCACAAATTTGTTTTCCAAGGAGCTGGTGAGGTAAGTTCAGTCAGTCTCTGTTTTCTGTTCACCCAGAGAATTCTGGGAGTTTGCTATTCGCTAGCGCAATGCTGGCTGTAAATTGTACTGGTTAGCGACTACCCATAGACAATGGACCCCAGCCTGGGGGCATATTTACCAAACAGTAGTAAATGTACTGTTAACACTGTTTTTGCCTTGATAAATTACCACTACTAGTAGTACCAATACTAGAGTAATGTTCCTGGTAATGACTTGCAGAAATATTGATACTTGACTATTATCAATATGTCCGTCAATCAGTCATGTCAAGATTTGTTAGATTCTAAAACAGAGCTGGTTCAGAACATCTGTAACTATAAGCCAATGCAATGCCTGGAACATAAAGGGCTAGAAATACCATATTGCTTTCTATCTGTCTTTATATTTACTGATAGCAGCCATGTTGTTAAACAAATCTCACCCGGCCCCATTGTTTTCTATGGCCTTATTAAAGCTAAGTATCACACTATCTGGACACAATTTAGGGGGAGTTCAGCAAGCTCCAAAGTGAGGTGCGTAGTGTTCGCCTCACTTTGGAACAACTGAAATGTGCATGTTGATGTCCTGCACGCGAACATCAGCACGCGCATTAAAGGGATTCCCCTCCCATTGAGGAGACTCGAGTGCTCTCGCTGGGAGGGGAATCCCTTTAATGCGCGTGCTGATGTTCGCGTGCAGGACATCAGCATGCGCATTTCAGTTGTTTCGAAGTGAGGCGAACACTACGCACCTCACTTCGGAGCTTGCTGAATAACCCCCTTAGAATCTTTGGAAGCACAGATTGAATGGATAGTAACATTTTTCGCCCCTTGTCTTGCTGTTATGACATTGTTTACATGTGTTGAAAATGATTTGACTGTTACAAAAGGGAAATAATTTGACGATTGTATTTCTCGCTCCTATAGGCTGCCATGGGAATTGCACAATTGATAATAATGGCGATGGAGAAAGAAGGCACCCCAAGGGAAGAAGCGATCAAGAAGATCTGGATGGTCGATTCAAAGGGACTTATAGTGAAGGTAAAGATTTCAGTGATACTGGCTATACCGTTTTCAATGTTAGAAATGGACAAAGACATTTGGGGGGGAAGCTGGACACTAGCTGAGTTAATTGTTTCAGAGGACCTTATCGACTAAAGGACAAACAGTCGCGTAGAGCTATGAATTCGCATCTACTCGCCACTTTCCCATGTTTGCTTATTGAGAAAACTCTGAGAAGTGGCGAATACGTGACCAGTTTGGGCAACTACAATAGTCGCAATCCTATGGAGCTCTTTGTATCTATTTTGCATGCTCCATGCACAGGTGACTAAGTGGAGGAGTGATGCAAATGTGACTAGTTGTAGCGCTGTGAATTCACCTGTTTGACTTCACCGCTTCAGACTGGAGAATTAGAAGGTTGATGGAAGGCACCAGTGTTGGGTAAGGCAACTATTCATTCAAAAGTGACAATGGTGACTATGACTGAGTGATAACATGAGCTAGGGACAAGGTGACATAGAAATAGATGTAATATTCACTTATATACAGTTAGTGGCACA
>WMED01022146.1:1447-11744 GCA_019650415.1 Pipa parva | reverse complement strand
AAAACAAATTTATTAGTTTTTTATCTTCATACGTTGAAAACTATATTGGTGCCCTTATTAGTGCCAGTTTTTATGTCCATATCCTTCTTGGGCCAGGCTAAAACCAGATGTAATTTTTACATGACACCTTACTCTTTAATTTCGGAGGCTAAAATCACTGGCCCAAAACTGTTCTGTGCCCAAAAAGGTTGGCACACTTGGTAGCCTTTGTGCCAGTTTTGTGCCCATACTGCTTCTGTGCCAGGATGAATTTTTGCAGCATTACATAGTACAAGGTCTGAGCATTAAAATGATATATCATATAGATAGCAAAGATCGTTTAGTTAGTATTATAATGCATTATTTTATTAGAATCAACAGCTGAATAAGAAACTGGTGAATAAGAAACCAACTTCAGCCCGAATAAGAAACCAGACGAATAAGAAACCAACTTCAGTGTCGTACTGCACTGTCCAAAGCAGACCAGGCATTATCCAACAGCCTCACTGCACTTTGCTTAGTAACAAACACAACTTGCCATGAGTTTAATTGTATATTGCTTACTAAATATGATTACACTGCAGTGACTAATGCTACTGAACACTGGGTTACCGGGGTTCTGTGGAAGGGGGGTCCTATCAGCTCAACCAAGTAGTTAGCCAATTCAATTATATATATAGGCTTCTGAATATTATCCAATGAAATTTATGGCATATTGAGCATTGAACAGTACAACTTTTCAGTTTGCAAAGTAAACGTTGCTGTAGAAGTTTTAAAGCCAGTCCAGTAATAAATAGCTCAGTGTCTCACTAATATCCCCCATCAATGCCGAGAAATACAACTGTCAAAAATCCCAATGAACTAACAGGAAGGGAAGAGCCGACCAATCACAGGATGGATTGTAATGAGCCAATTGCCTGCGGCTTTATTGAGCATCTCCAATATGGCGTATTGTGTTACGGTGAGCGTTCCACCGAGCTTTACAGCTTTAGCAAGAGCGGCCGGCAGTTTGTGACCAGGAGGTAAGTGCTGTGGCGTTGGAGGAGCATGATATAATCTGCAGCGTTGCCGAGACATCCCAGCCATCTTTATTTCCGTGAATCCTAGTGATACTAAACCATTAGCTAAACTACAACTCCCAGCACTACATACCGGCAGCTTAATATGAAACGCACGGGAGAGACATGGAATCGTAGCACTGGGAGCTCTGGTACTGCTGGTTTATTATTGTGCGCATACCCAGGACCCAGTGTAAGGGAATGCATACATAATGCCCCATATGTTCCCTCCCAGGCTGTACAGGGGTCTGTATGCTGGAGATTATGAGCAAGGAGAATGTGGGGTTATGTTAAACAAACAGTTATGAAGCTTGGTGTGTTGTTTTTGCTCTCAAGATGTTCATAGGATATTAAGAATGACAAGACCTCCTTCATTAGTTGCAGAAGCCCAAGCTGGTATCAATGCCAATAACCAGGGGGGCAGGGTGCACTCCTCAGGCCTAACACCCTCAAGGGGAGGGGCAAAGGCAATTGGGGATACAAAAATTAAGTTATTCATAATCGTTTTTCTCTCTATAGTCTAACATTTTGCTAGTGTTTTATAAATAGATCAGTTTAGTAGCGGTGTTACCTGGGCTTGCTGATGTAATCAAACTTCTGTCCACATCATGTGATGACACCAACAGCAGTGCCAATGATGACAATAAAAGCGGGATAGTTAGGGGATCTGCCCCACAATTTGTAAGGTAGTAACAAACAATATGGTTTCTCTTTTTTTCTAAACAAAAACAATATGTATGTATAATTTTATTTATAAAGCACCACAAATTTACACAGCGCTGTACAATTCAGCGATACAAGTACAATACAGACAAGGGAAAAGTGCATTAAACAATACAAGTAAAATATCACAAGGATACATCAAATTAAGTGCTAGGCTGAGATTGACACAAGAGGTTGGAGGTCCCTGCCCCATGGAGCTTACAATCTAAGTGGTAATATGGTTCCATTTTAGTAAATAAAATGGCGACTTTTTGATTAAAATATTTAAAGTTCTGAATTGTTCATTTTAGACTACATGCCAGCAACACAATAATCCAAAGCCGCCTACTTAATCATTTATTGTTCTTTTGCATGTATAATTTCACATACATGGCAGCTTTCTTAGCAAAGAAGCTCTACCCTGTGCTGAGCAGGTCAAAAATTTAATGAACTGACTTGTAATAAAGGTAGCATCCTATGACTTGTAATGAATACTACCAATGTTTGTCAAAGGAGACGGCATAAGCAAGGTAATTTTATACACCTGTGTGCAATGGGTGTGGCAAAAACAGCTTTACTCAATAAATTGGAGAGGTATAAATCTTTTTATAATTCTGAGCAGTATGTGTCCCTTTGGATAAATTCAGCACCTGGTTCCCAAAAAGTTTCAATTAGGTTTAATTTACATAAAATCAGTATTTATTATGAACCATGACTTCACATGATTGTGAAAAATAAATATTAGAATAAACAGAGCCGTCACCTTATGTCTCCCTGGTTGTCTGCCCTAGAGTGTAGGAGTGCTTGCAGCCTAGAAAGAGAGATACTCAGCACAGATGCGAGCTGCTTGGATCCCGATAACAGGGGAAGCCGAAGAGGATAATCAGTGTGGCTTGGTATAGAGCTGACTAAACAGAAATGCGAATGCTAAGGTGCATTATTATGGCATTGCCAGCAAAAAGAGTTTTTGAGAGCAGGCAAAAGGCCATCTTCTATTGAATTTTCTGGCAGCTTGAGTTACTCTTTTTATTTCAAATAATTAAAAAAGACAAGAGACAGCCTCATGTCCCACATCTTACGGATTTCACACCTTAGGGCAATTAATCATAGACAAAAATCACTACTCAAATTAATGATAATTGTGGGAAATGAATTTGTCTCCTGTCTTTATGATTTGAAATAAAGAATATGCTTTTATCTGGATATCGGATGTGCCGGATCTTTTTTTTTTTTTTTTAAATTGAAATCATTCCATGCAGTGGGGGAACACTAACATTCCAAAGCACTCAATCTAGCAACTCAATTCTACATTTGAGAGGTGAGCGTATATTGTTATTATCACACCTGTCAGCCATAGTTGTCTGTCTGTTGTTGCATGTAAGCTAGAGTTAATCTGACTGGGAGATCCCAAGCAGAAGTACCAGAATCACTGGTAAAAACTAAGTTGTTAAGGGGTTATGCAGAGAAACACAGTCCATGAAAACTCTAGAGTCAGAAATTAAACTAATAAATTACTTCTCTCACACACTAGCCATAAAATTACTGTGGAAAAGGTGCCAGATTTGTCGGGGTCATTTAGAACCTTTGGGAAGTCTGGGATTGGCTTCTACTCCTCGAGCAACTTCAACCCCTGGCACAACATTTAGGATTCTTAACTGAATCCTAACAAGGGCATGCAATCCACAGAACTGAAAAGAAATATTATTTGGAAATACATAAAATGTATATATAATTTTATTTATAAAGAGCCACAAATTTACACAGCGCAGTACAATACAGCAATTCAAATGTAATACAGATATGGGAAAAGTGCATTACATAATACAAGTATAATATCACAAGGATATTTCATTTTAAGTGCTAGATTGAGGTTGACACAAGAGGTTTGAGGTCCCTGTCCTGTAGAGCTCAAAATCTACATAGGAGGAAGACTTACAAACACAGAAGGGTAATATGAGCTGTAACAATGTGCTGAAACACTGGTCAATAAATACAAATACTAAGCATAAATAACTAAGAAAGGATAAAATAAATATATACATAAAAATCAGTGATAAATATCACTGCTATTGCTCCAAGAGGTAGGACTTCAGTTTGGTCTTAAAAGTGCAGAGCGAACGTTCCTGGCAAAGATAAAGGGATATAGAATTCCAGATGTGAGATGTGAGGGGACAGAAAGAGAAAAGGGTTTTAGACAAGAAAGGGCAGTATTGGTGTGTGGCATGCAAAGCTGGTTGCTTTGGGAGGAGTACAGTTGACGTTGAGGAATGTACAGGCATACGAGTGAGGAAATATAGGGAGGGGCAACAGAATAAAGTGCCTTAAATGTCAAAAGGAGAACACTGTAAATGAATTGTTTGCTTACAGGGAGCCAAGGATCAGAGAGAGGCTGTCCACTCTGGGGAGGAGAGGGAAATAATTTTGGCAGCAGAATTTAGAATAGACTGGAGTGGGGACAGGAAGGAAGCTGGAAGACCAGATAGAAGAACATTACAGTAGTCCAAGCGGAATAGGACGAGATTATGCATGAGTGTGTTAGCAGTGGAGCAAGAGAGAAAGGGGTGGATCTTGGCAGTGTTGCCAAGGAAAAATTGACAGGTTTTAGCAGTGGTAGAGATGTGTTTAGAGAAGAAAAGAGCAAAAAGTTACCCCAAGACAGCGTACAGAGGTGGGTTTTAAATCATAAGATAATACTAATCTATTAATGTATTAACATCTACATGCATTCTCAAAAACGCTCTGGGGAAAATGTTGTTAAAGACATCCATATTGTATAATTGTGGTGTCTCATGATTATGATATAGCTATTTTGTGACAACAAATAGGAAAAATTAGTTTGCTACAATAAGCACTTAGTTTACTGAATCCTAAATCAGGCAATTAGAGCCAGACGTGTAAAATATTCTGTTGGGGGGTTTTACAAAAATGGTGTTGCAAACTTCCAGAATTATCAATGCTAAGAAGATGAATGTGCTGGGTAATGTGAAACGCACGCTTTTTAAAAAATTGTTAAACATTTAGGGAGGAATTCACCATAATGCAAAGTGAGGTCCGGATCCTTCGTCTCACTTCGCACAGACTGTTATGCGCTCGCTGATGTCCTGCACACGGACATCAGAGAGCGCATAACAGTCTGGGCGAAGTGAGGCAAAGGATCCGGACCTCACTTCGCACTATGGTGAATTCTCCCCTTAAAGTGCACCTGTCACCTCAAAACTCAGTTACTGAATTAAGTTTTACTAATGAAATAAGGTTTTTTTAAATTATAGATGTATTTTTTAAAATGTACCTTTTATACAGCGTTTCTCACTGTCTGTTTCCCTGTCAGCTCGACTTTTCTTTCTCCAGTTGGGTAGTGTGGAGTTAAGAAGAAGCGTCATATATATGATTGACAAGTTGCTTCCTCCCGCGCTTTTCCTTATCAAGTAAATAAACCCCAGCTAGCAGGGGACCCTAGGACCCCAACACATCCACCCCAGCATCAGCCCCCATCCAGCACTATTAATCATTAACCGGCAAGTAAACAGTTTTGATTTAAAACCCAATTACTTCCATAGCACTACTGTAATACTAGCACTATGGAAATAATTAGTATAAACTCCAGCTAGCAGGGGTCCCTGGGACCCCCACAGCTCCACACAACATCATCTCTCACTTAGCAGTAGACAGAGTGAGGGGATTGCTAAGTGCAGGAAGCGGTTCCCAGGGAGCCTCTTAACTCCCCCCTGCCCCTCTGTGTCTCTTTGGGATAGGGGGACCTATAGAAATAAAAAAGGGGATCCCTGGGACCCCTATCCTCCTCCCTCCCCTAGCTCTAGGCAGGGTGGGGGATTGGTACTGCTCCCTGAGGACCACTCCTCTTCCCCCTACCCCCATGTCCCTGTGGGGTAGAGAGGCATAAACAAACTAGGGGACCCCTATCTCTCCCACCCACCTCCAAGCGGGGGTGGGGGAGATCATTACCGGGAGGGGGTCCTACTGGACACCCTACCCTGGTAACCAATTGGGGAGCATCCAACATTAATCAAGGGGGTTAGGGGTCCCTCACCTGTAGGGGGGTCAATCGCTGACCTCCTCCCATGGCCTCCAACCCCATCAATGCTATGGGGTTGGGGGCCCTGACCTAATTATGGCCCTACCTAAGTCCCTCACCCCTAGCCTAACCATGGGGTGAGGGGACTGAGGTGGACCTACATCCCCTAACTAGTGGGGTGCCAGCCTGTTACTCAACCTGTGTTTAAAAAAAAAAAAAAAAAGATGCCAAACAAATGAAGGAAACAAAAAGCAGGAGTTTTGTCTCTTTATATACCATATGCCTGTTGCATCTCAGCAATTAACCAATCAGCAACAGGAATATGTTATATAAAGAGACAAAATTCCTGCAGTTCCCTCACAGGTCCACTTCTCGGCTATAAGTAGGATCCTGGGAAACTCTATTGGGCTTTAAATCATAAGTGCTTACTTGCCAATTAATGATTAATAGTGTTGGGTGGGGGGTTTATGTTGGGGTGGTGTGGAAGTTGTGGGGGTCTTGTGGACCCCCAGTGTAGGTAAATCTCATCGCTGCAGTAATATTGCAATTATTGCTTCAGTTACTGATGCCAATGTGCATCCCTGATTTCATCTAGTGCGCATGGGCGAGATTTGGCAGAGAGAAAAAGGAACCAGAGTATTTGGCAGCGTGTAAATAGATTTTGAGTGGCAGGTTCTAACCAAAATGGCAGCTTCCAGATCTGGAAATTGGGACAACCTTACAATAACACCTACTTTATAATCTTAAGGTTTTTTTGAGAATCAACTTAATTATTCAGATTATCGATTGATGTACTTTACTTAAGTATAATAAATGCAAGGTGACAAGTGCATTTAAACATGGAAAAGTCTGAAATTCAAAGGAGAATTTGAATTAGGAAATTGTGTTTAACTTTTTTAATAGCTCAGCCATCCTAAAGATAATCACATTACCCTTGTTATTTGCAGAACCTGGGTAGAAGTTGGCTTATTGTGCGGCACATCTTCAATATTTGCATATGAACAGAAACATTTTTAGATGTCCTTTTTGGACAGGGTATTATCCGTGGTTTCCCAATCCTCCTGTCAACAGCTGGAATCCTCAGGTAAACTGGAGACCACAGCCTTTCTTTGGACCTAGCGGAGCTTTCCCTCACAACCTACCTTTCAATTCTTCGAACACTCCACTTTCATCTTGGATTCATTTATCAAACTTTAATATGGCTAATGAAAATGATGAACCATTACCTAAACGTATGAAATCAAAGGAAGAACAACCGCGGCGTAAACAGTCACCAAATAGAAATTACCGTCCTACAAAAGATGTTCACAGCCCACCACTCCAGGCACCTTCAGGTTTTTCTCCTGCTACTAGGCCTTCAGTTGGAACAAAGAGTAAGTGTATGTTGTGCAGACTGTTGGATATATAGTAAAGAGACATGTACAATTGTGTGGGCTGGTATTTGTGGCAACTAGATAGAAATGGTGTACTTTATAACTATAAAATAAGCATGCAATCACTTTTAAAGAAGAACTAAAGGTATCTACACAAATACATATACACCTATCTGTCTCCTAAATCGTTGTATTAAGAAATCCAGAATCACTCTGTAGTCTCTGTACTGTCCCACTGAAGTTTGCACAGCTTAAAACTTCAGCCTCACACTGCCTGTAATCACTGCACTCTGCCAGTACTTTCACTCTCATAAGTGGTAAAGGACTTACAACAGCAGAAAACAAGAAAAAAAAATTTTATTATCATTTTCTCAATAGGTAAATAGATAAGATATAGATCGTGATGTTGGCAAAACCAAGTGGGTGCTTGAATGCACCTGATCGTGCTTGCTGCTATGTGCATGCGTTTAATTTGTTTTGCTAACATCACAACCTTACATGCTCAGTGATTGCATCTTTGTGGCTTCTCCACAGTATTAAAATCCATATGGAACTGTGTACTACATTTTTGATTTTAGGTTTAATTTTCCATTAACCAGTCCCCATTCTCCCAGCCCTGTGGCTGCTCCCCAGGTGTTTCCTACTCTGGTCGATCTTACTGCTCACACCCCCTGCTTTATCTGATTTAGTGTTTAGCACTATGGCTTCTCTTTGTCTTTCTCTCCCAGCACTGCTTTAAATTCCTGTGAGCTGATCACAGGAACAGCAGCTGAGGTAGAGAAATACTAGATCAGATACAGCCAGACTGGGAGAGAATTGGTTAAGAAATGGAGTGGGCGTGGTTAAGGGAGGTCACTATATTCTTCCCTCATCTCCCCAGCATGCTTCAGCTGCATCTGTGCCAGGGTCATCTACCACTGCCTCTGAGAGGGTTGGGGAAGAGGCAGTGGTGTACTCTACATCCCAGTTTATGCAGGCAAGTGAAAAATACCAGACTTTCCTCCCCTCATGTTGGATCACTCTTGGGCCAAGTTATCTTAGTTCACATACACTCCACTGGTTTTGCCAGTATCAAGCCATGATTGCTAAATTTTAAAAAATGTTTGTGGGCATGATCTCTCTCTCTCATATATACTTGTCTAGAAGGGTAGCACTGCATTGATTAAATCAAACCAGAACTTGCTTATAGGTGTATGGGGAGAATCCTAATTATATATCTCATAATTGGTGAATGAAAATCTCATTAACTACACCCAATAGACACACCTATGGTGTGTATATATATCTGAGCAACCTGTAATTTTAATCAACACATTTATCACCTGCTTCCAAAATCTCTGAATTCTTTTACAGTCCCATACACAAATAAAAAATTAGCTGGGTCAGTTGAACATTATAAAGCATTTTGCAGAAATTGCTTTGCCCATATTGAATAACCTAGGTGGGGTACAATACAAATTGTGAATAAACTTGAATTGTATACTATCTCTGGCTCTTATAACTGTGGGCAAAAAGGTATTTTGAACTTCTTCTCGATCATCATTTTCAAGAATCTATAGATCTGGAGCATTTATACTGCTCTTTATGAATGGGTTTGGGCAAAGTATTTTGCAGATATGCATATAGAAGCATCAAAGGCTTTTTAACTTCTTGAGAGCGGAGCAAGTGTCCTAAAGACGAAAGGCCAATCTCAGGCTGTTAGGTTCTGAATTGTACCTTAAAGGGGCACTATAGTGCTGATATAACTGCACACATATATATATAAAACTCCTTTATACTAAGCCAATTAATGACACAAATAGTTAAAAATAAAAAAAATGAGGGAAGAAATAATAGTTGCTGTTTGCTTACCTTAATAATTTTCATGAGAGCCATCATTTTCCTCTCCCCTGCTCCCCTTCATCTTTCTGTTCTGCAAGTCAGGCAACATGAGAAGAAAACACTGCCTGACTGCTATTGGTTAAGCAGTGTGCTGACCTTTTGGACTCCTAAATTAAGTTGGATTGCCAGAGATTGCAGAGGTAAAGCTGACTTGTGCACATGTGCTAAGTAGTAACTAAGGCAAAAATATCTGGGGGAAGGTACCTTTTCATGGAAAACTGGCCAGTACACATCACACACACATTTTCTGGTGCGGGAACTTCAGTGCTGCCTCATCAATCATTCTGCATCACATGAAACATCTACTGGGGAGAAAACTTCTCACAAAGGTATAGTATAGTAGGTATATGTAAAGATGGAATTTGACTATAATTTTCCTTTAATCGCAGTATGCAATTGCATGTACTTAAAAAAAAAAAAAAGTTACATGGCAGTACATCTTTAATGATTTGTGAAACATTTGTAACACCTTTTTTTTCTCACCCAGAACACACATTCTGGACATCAGCGAGGGCATTAAAGGAATTTCAGTCTCGGCGAGGAGACTCGAGTGTTCTCGCCGAGACTGAAATTCCCTTAATGTGCTCGCTGATGTCCGTGTGCAGGACATCAGCGGGCGCATAACACCATGTGCGAAGTGAGCCGAAGGCTTTGTAGCTCACTACGCACAATGGTGAATTAGCCCCTCATTCTTGAAACTGCTTTACTCCAGACAAAATAACTTAGCATTTTATTTATGTTGTCAAATAATGCTTTCGGTGATACCACTGGTGTTCGATGAAGCATGTACAGAAAGATGTACAGAATGAAGATAATCATTTTAAATATATTCTTCCAAGGAAGTTTAAGGGTAAGCTGTGCCATTTTTTAAAAACTTAGTTTCTGTTTGTGCAATAAACAGAATAAAATAAATTTAAAACAATGTTGCATAAGTAGCAGAATGACAGGAGATTAAACAAGAGTATTTAAAATGTAAAGTTTTATTTGTTGTACTTCTTTCAACAGCACTACTGTTTTTTTTTTGTTTTTTGCTTTTCTATATTGTTTTTGTGACTAAATTAAACGTACAATATTTTTTTTCTGCCCTTGTGCAGGTCCCTAAGCAGCACTAATGAAGACATTGGTTTGTTTATAGCACCACAGCCTAGGCCAGGCTATGAGACTGTACCTTTTTGTTATAAAGCTATAAAGTGATACAGAACTAATTTGTTGATAATGCAGAAGCAGGCAAATCATCCCCTAAAAACCATGAAAAAGTACTGAAAGTACAT
>WMED01022144.1:0-11744 GCA_019650415.1 Pipa parva | reverse complement strand
TTTTATTTACGATTTACACAACGTGCCAACTTTTCTGATTTTGGGGTTTGTACATTACTCATCCCTCTAATCTTATAATACTACATTACTCATCCCTCTAATCATATAAAACTACATTACTCATCCCTCTAATCATATAAAACTACATTACTCATCCCTCTAATCATATAATACTACATTGCTCATCCCTCTAATCATATAATACTGCAGTACTCCTCTTTCGAATTATATGAAGGTAAGTCATCCTGGAGGTTCAAAACTGAGTTTTTAAGGAAAAGTTATCTTTGAATTTAAGCTTAACATAAAAAATAAAGTCCCAAGGTAAATAATCTCATCTGCAAGATCCTGTTTGCATTATTATTTACATTAGTGGACACGAATGATGATATACAGTATAACATCTGCATTTTCCATCTGAAAGTTTATTTAACTTGTATTCACATGTACAGATGAAAATGATGATAGTGAATACAAATAATAAGGGCCATCATAAAGCTTTCACAGGCATAAGCCACTGAACCAGTAAAATGATGTCTTTCAAGCTGAATTAACGAATTGTATTGCCTTCTGTCTGTTTGTATCTTTACAGAAAGCAGTCATGTTGTTAAGCAGACTTTACTCAGCCCCATTCCTTTCTTAGGGTGCTTTACATAACACATATTCAGGAATAATGTTCAAAATACTGATTTTTAAAGCTAAATAGCTAATTATAATACTTTCTACATATAATTTAGAATTTTTTTGGAAGTAGAGAATGAATGTATAGTAAATAGAAAAGCATTTGAGGCATTTTCATTTTTTTTTCATGCTATTGCCCTTTATAAGGAGCAAAACTTTCCTACACCAGGATATAAATGTATAAAAGTCCATTGTTTCATACAGTCAGTATCAGAAATGTACGAGGCAATGCAGTTCACTTCCTCACCCACTGATATACTCTATTGACTTTAATTACTTTTCATACATTGATAGGTAGGGTTGTGACATCTGGCATCTCACTTGAATCTATTTTATCTCTATGTTTTTTCATTTTTTTTGCACTCCAGAGAGGTATTGTACTTGTTAGAGAGCAAATAACAAATATAAAAGACTTCTGGTATGTACAAAAATATAGCGCCGTATCTCTAAAATCTGAAAAGCAATCTTGCCTACCAGATTTATCCTGATAGCGGCCCTAAGGCTAAACCATTTAACTTCAAAACAGCATGTTATTTTCAAAGGGAAATAAAGTTCAAAGTTCATGGGAATAGCATCATTGGAGACAAAAAAAAAAAAGACAACGAGGTTTCTCCGCCAAACTGAATTAGATTTCTTCTGTGTTTCCTTTGCATTCTAATGTTAAAAATAGATCATAAATACAAAGGGAGAATGAGAAGGAGGTAGCAAGGTGTTTTTTTATTGGGAGACCGGTGCATTAAAATGCAAAAAGACATTTCATTGCAGCTTTTTCATCTCTGCTAGAGCCATGCAATAGTTTATTACAGACATCTAGCTCTTGGCTGTTAGGAAAAAAAAAAACTAGTGAATTTTATTTTTTCAGATTCATAATTTGTAGAACAGAATTATAGAGCATTTTACTCCAGTCCATATCTAACTAGATATTGAACGACTGTATAACTGTAAGTCACACTTAGTTATTATTTTAATATAGTTCTACATTTTTCCCTGTATCGGGAATCCAAGGAGATGAAGTCAATCTTATGGCTTTCCAATGGAGTGAACTACACTTTTTAACATTTAAGTCAGTTACTGGAAATTGTAGATCTTGCCACTGTGGTGGGGGTGGCTTTAAGATATTATTTATGGAATTTTTTTTTTTTGTTATAGTTCATGATGATGACCCCAAAACAGTAACGGGGTATGGGGAAAATGTGGCATAAGTATCACTGATATAAATGAAGGAAAACTGATTAAATTACAGTCAAGCAAATCTAACATTATCCACAGGGCAGGATACCTCATATCATCTGTACTTTGATTTAACCAGTTAGTGAAAAATCCATGTACATAATAGTCTTACATATACACAATGATGGATATTGGAGGATACTATATACATTATATCATTACAATAGCATCCATTAACAGGACATCCTGGAAACACGGCCAGGTGGATACAAGTATCCAAGTGGGTTGCAATAGAAATTTCTTTTTTAACTCAGTCTACAGAGGGGATTGGCCACACTGACTGGGACTCATTATAACGATGACATGTTGTTCCAAAGATTATCAGAGATAATGAAACAGCTGGTATTTGTGGGGCTGTGGCAGCACATCATTCAAGGAATGTTGCCATGAATAAAGAGCAGTGGAGCAAGGCATCAGACTCATGTATAGGATGTAACAAGAAGTTGGTTGGGGGCAGTTTGGCACAGAATAGTGGGGATTTGTCACTTCTCCTTTTTAGTTATGCCGCAAAAAAAAAAAAAATACTGGACCACTGAAGGGATATTTTGTGGGTTGATATTTTTGTTATACTTGGACCAGAGACTCAAAATAAGGAGTGTACAGTGATGGTGGTTGGTAAAATTAGATTTAATAATATTAGGTGTGAAATATATTAATCATATTATACTAAAGAAAATATCTAGCAGACCCACAATTCATAGAATGCCTGTAAGGTTAAGCATTAACACTGACTCCAAAAATGTGGCAAATAACTTTTACCTATGTAAGATACAGAAAACAAAGGACAGAGTAATGCAGAGTAGATATGCTTAACCATCTCTAACCTGTGTCTTATCCTGGGGCCTGCTGCCTCCTGTGCTGTATTTCACTAACTAGCTGTTCAACTGCAGCAACTCTGCTCAGTGCATCTGATATAGTCATGATACATGTCCTGTGTTAAACTCATTGGTTTCCTTTTAAAAAAAAAAAAAGAAGCCTAGTCCCTCTTTTTATTACTGAAATTTGACCTTTGCTATTTTTTTTTTTACTGCCTGCCCTGCCGTTTACACACAACTGTTCAATTCTCATTGAAACTAATGTAGTAACATAAAATACGCTGCGTTCTGTGTGCTCAGAGAAATACAGCAGGCAGCGTTCTAATACGCTGCACATGATACGCTAGCGTGAACACTTTTCTTACATTAACATTGTTCTCTACGGCTTTTCTTTGACCTCTATTCTGAGCGTATTTTCTCCTGGGGTTTTTATTTTTTAAATATGCTGCGCACAAGTGTGAACCTAGCCTGAATGTCTCAACATTGATTGTAGCACCAAAATGTAAAATACAAACTTACATTATCAATTGTTGTAATAATTGGTCTTGAAAATATTGACACCAATAATAATGATGTTAGGTCGGAGTATATATTACTGTATTTGATAAAACAGAGCTTAAACTTATTTAAAATAAACCCTCCAGATCAGGAGACACCTAAACATAGGATTGTAAGATAACTCTGTATATCTACATTTGCATCATTCCATAAAGCCTTTTGTTCTTGATCCTACTTTGGGAATTATAATTCATGGCCTTTTCCTAATCTCAATATATTGCTCAAGGCACTGGACATAAAAGGAGATGAGTAAATCATGGCACATTCACAACATGGGGGGGGAATTCACCATTCAGCGAAGTGAGCTCCGAAGCCTTCGGCTCACTTCGCAAATGGTATTATGTGCATGCTGATGTCCTGCGCACGGACAACAGCATGCGCATTGAAGGGATTCCCGTCTCGGTGAGACCAAAAGAGTTGCCTCGCCAAGACGGGAATCCCTTTAATGCGCATGCTGATGTCCACGCGTAAGACATCAGCATGCGCATAATACCATTTGCGAAGTGAGCCAAAGGCTTCGGAGCTCACTTCGCTGAATGGTGAATTCCCCCCATAGCGTCCAGGAGCTAGCTAAGGAAGGTCCCAGCCAACTCAAAATAGACACTTCAAATGTGATAAAACCAAGGCTGCCCACTTGATGAAGGGAGGCTATTGCCACCACGAATTGTTGCGTGAGCACGTTCTGCAATAAAATGGGGTTTTACCCTTTAAATATTACGGTGAGCAGCCTTGGCCTTATCACATTGGAAGTGGACAGGAATCCTAATCCTTGCCTTTTAGACTGGACACAGAAAAATGCTGCTCAGCAGAAATCACACAGTACGTATGGATTAACTATTTGGATGGGAAAGGTTAACAAAGAAAGCTGTTAATTTTAAATGTATTACAGAATACAGTACTGTCCTTTCTGAAAGACAAGGATGTATGCAAGAGGGAAACATTTCTTTCATAGTTGTTTTATTTTCCATGCAGAAGCTCTTTATGATAGAGTCGTTTCTTTATTATGCTCACTGGAGTAGTGTATCATGTTTTGACTTAAGAAAAAGACACAAATGATTTTCATTATTTGTTCAATATGTTGCTGCAGGGACAAAAGCAGAACAGTTGGATCTTTTATCAAATATGCTTCCCTACCAATGAAACAGCAATAATTTAAAATTTCTTTATGCAGGCTATGTCCTCTATTTGTCAAGATTACACTATTCCTGCAATATGTATCATTCACCTTCTCATCCCAAAGCGTTTGTTTCTACTCCTGAGGATCCTTGCCTAATCCTGATCTCCCTACCATAATAGGAAGCATATGAAGCTGCAGGTATGCTAATGACACTTCCTCTCCTATCTCACTTAGTGTGGGGGTGCCTCAAGGCTCTGTCCTTGGCCTTTTCCTGTTCTCCCTGTACACACTTTCCCTGGGTGATGTCATCAGCTCATTTGGTCTTAAATACCACCTGTATGCAGATGACACTCAAATTCATTTATCCACTCTTGCGCTAACACTTGAAATCAAAACTAAAATCTCTGTCTCCTGGCTTTTTTCTTGTTTATGGCCCAGTGCTGTCTCAAATTAAATCTTGACAAAACTGAACTGATTATTTTCCCACCTAAACCTGGTCCTGCTCCCTCCTTTTCCATTTCAGTTGATGTTGTGATCATTAACCCTGTTACTTTCTCTAAGCACATTATTACCACTGCTAAAAACTGTAGATTTTTCCTTCATAACATTGCCAAAATCAGTCTGTTTCTCTCTCCGGCCACTGCTAACACCCTCATGCATTACCTCATCTTATTCCACTTGGACTATTGCAGTGCCCTTCTAACTGGCTTTATTCTTTCCCCGCTCCAGTCCATTATAAACTATGCTGCTAAAATGATCTCCCTCTTCCCCCAGAGGTCTGCCTCCCAACTCTTGTCTGCTCCATGGCTCACAGTTAATTATTACTTACAGTATCCTTTTGACATTCAAAACACTTCACTTTGTTGCCCATCCTTACATATCTTCCCTTGTTTGTCCATATACACCTAGCCATCAACTGCCCATTCTCATATTAAACCCTTCTTTTTTGCTGCCCCTTATCTTTAGAATTCTATACCCCTCTATGTCCGCCAGGAGCAATCCACCAATATCATCAAATCTAAATAAAAATCTTACCTTTTGGAGCACTAGTACTGGTTTTCACATTTATATTTTATCTTTAAGCAACTACAGTATTTATTCTATTTTGTATTTATTTTCTGATTTAATTAGCACCTATAGGCTAATGAAATGATACTGCACTTGTTACCCTCCTATCTGTTTATGTACGTTTTCCTCCTATTTAGATTGTAAGCTCTATGAGGCAGGGACCTCCATCTTCTTGTTTCAATCATGGCCTGGCACTTATGTTGTTGATTTTGGATCATAATGCTTGTAATTTACTTGTTCTTTGTTATGGACTTCTCTTGTTTGTATTATAATTGTATTGTTGGATTGTACAGCACTGAGTAACCTAGTAGAGCTATATAAATAAAAATATACATACATACTGTACAAAACATATATGGTAATATCTATGTTGATAACTACTCACCATCGATACTACAAATTGTTAGATGAAAAAACAAATTACTTTCTATTTTAAAATGTAATTTTGTTCAAAATATGTTATCATTGTAATATATTATTATTTTAATATTTATTGATGTACTATAGGATTTACTTATTTGAAAGTTTTTAATGTTTACTTGCATTTATCTTTCCCACCACATGAGGGAGCCACAAACCAAACCAGACGTTATTCTCCCAGATGGCCTACTACTGCTTAAAGCACTAAGGTTATGGCTGTTTTATGTTGTGATTTTTTTTTTTTTTTTTGCTTTAGTATATTTAAGAAAGAATGAAGTTGGTCTTGTTAATTTGGTGCACTTACCTTGCTAAGTTTCTGCCAGTATTCTGGTCCCTTTTCCATATTCATTAAACTTGGTGGAATGTACCAAAAGCAGGTATTAGCATACTCTGGCTATTTAAAAACAAAGAAATGTAAAGGTTCTGTCAGAACCTGCAATAGAACAATACATTAGATTTCAAGCTAAATAGTTAAAGAAGGAATTGTCTTTCTCAAAGCAGAATTAGATATTTTTCATGGTCTCTGATAAAATATACATAACAATTTAATAAGAGACCTGAAGGTGATTGTTGTATTTTTATTATCTTTTCTGTAATACATTACTACCCCCATCTACTGATTTACTAGCACAATGCTTACTAATAAGCAGAAAGGATTTAGTTATAGATATTGTTAGTATTCTATAAAAAGCATGGTCATGTTATTGTGCAGAAAAAAATGTATTCAGTTATATTAATTGATATGAATGGGAGTGGTTAACACAGGTTCCTGAGGAAATACAGTAAAGCAGGGGTGTCAGACAAACCTTGCCTGCAGTGTAATTATATTTGGCCTGCAAGAAAATACCTATTTATTAAAGGGCAAATTCGCCTAGCTTAGTGACTTCACGTCTGTTCGAGTCACTATGATCAGGAAGACAAGGATTCAAATCTCCTTATTCATGAAGCAACTGATAGACTTATCGAACAAGTGGACATCGTTGGATGTGTAGTGCGGATGTGTAGTCGAACAAAAGTGGGATGTGGAGTCATGCGAAGTGAATCAAATTCCCCCAGTCAAGGGCACTGACGTCATCATCACAATGTCCCAGTAACTTTATATAAGTGAATATTCTATTTATTTCTGTCACCTTGTCACTAGGTCCTGTTTTCGCTCAGTCACATTGCCATTTTAACTTCTGAATGAATAGTCGTCTTATGCAACACTGGAGCGTGCACAGTAATGCGAAGAGCTCCACAATTCCACAACCATTAGAAGCATTTAAATTGGTAGTGAATTTGTCACATCATAAAGTTTGTTAAATAAGTGGGGTTGGAGAAGTCATGAAAGGACACGAATTCAGGCTTTTACCCAACTGTTTGCACTGTAATAAATAACCTCCCCGAATGTCTAGTAGAGCTGGCCCACTAATGTACCACTAATACTACAAATTCCAGAATGCTCTGCTGGTGCATTGGTGCATCAATCAGGACCCACAAGCACCCCCTCTTCTGTTGACATTACTGACATGCTGTTAGGATAACTTGGGGCTTGCAGGGCACCAAAGCAGGTCTAAGGGATCCCTCATCTTTACCCTTAACACTCGCAAGAGGGTATAACCTTTGCCACAAAGGGATTCCCAGGTCGTGGCCCCTGGGAGAGCCACCCACTGGTAGTGCTTAGGTGGTGGTGGAGGAGTAGGAGGGAAATTCCAAGAGCAGGATCACCAAAACCAGGTACAAGGAGAAAGACCAAAATTGGAGACAGGCAGACTTAGCAGAGAACTCTCCAGGGAAGACTGGATACCAGCAAGCAAAACACATAACACAAAGAGAAACAGGAATGAAGCAGGACTCAAGACTTGTTCAAGTTTTTAATTTTGGCCCACTTTTCTTCCCAAGGCAAAATAAAGTACTGTTCCATGCGCTCAGTGAAATAGTAGTAATGTGCAGGAGTGTAATGATGGATTGCATGTCTTCCCCCAGCAGCTCTGCCTAACTGCTATCCCTGCAAGGCGCCCCTGCAGCTTCTCCATTTAGCACTCCCTACAGAACTTGATGAGTGATACTCTCAGGTACAGTGGGAGAGTGGAGCCCCTGTACCAAACTTGCACTAGAGCCCAAGTATAAGCTGATATGTATCTTCTCATGAAGATGAGAATAAATAACCTGTGCTAAGGCAAAATAATTTGCAGACAAGATGACTATGTTAACATTTACTTACAATGAAATACAAAATAGTGCAATTTTAGTGTACTATTAAAGGACCAGTAACACTGTTCTGTCTGTTCTTATCTTTACTGATAGCAGTCATGTTGTTAAACAGACCTAGCCTAGTTCACTTGTGGTGGTGCTTCACAGAATTTTTTTTGATGGAAAGGTAGCCATACTTTACATTAGTAGCATGGCTTCCTTTCAATTGAAAATTTTGAAAAATCGGGATTGAAAAATCAGTCCCAAAATCTCGCATGTGACAGATTCTGTCGAAGGGGCGGATTCTGCAGTGCGTACTTCTCCGAATTCACATGTTTGCCTTCACCACAAAAGAGTGGCGAATTGAGGGGTGTGATCGCAGGGTTCCAGTGTTGTGTAAGGCAACTATTCATTCAAAGCTAACAATAGCAACTGTGACTAAAATAGTCTACTACTAAACATGAACTAGGCACAAGGTGACATATAAAAATAACTATTTTTACTTATATATAGTTAGTGAGATATGATGAGACTGGAGGAGTTATCCTCATTCCCCATGACTTCTCATCCTACTACAGTGCGTCTGATTACGTCGCACTATGCATGCAACGGCATCCGATGCTGACTGCTTCTTCATGAATAAGGAGGAGTGAATTCGAGACTTCCTAGTTGTATGATGTGAACAGATGCGGAGATACTATGCAAGGTGAATTCAGACTTTGATGAATAACTTCCCCCCCAGAGCAGGACCCTATGTGTTGTATACAGATTATTATTTTTACACTCTGGTGGATTATTTTCCATCTTTCTTATTGTCATATTCTAGTAAAAAAATACTTCACCCATGTTATAATTTTCAGTTAAGTTTAAACAATGTTAGAAACATCCCCAAATGCTCTATTGAGTTAAAGCAATTTGTTTTATATTTGCAGTAGTATACTAAAAAGCACAATCTATGTCTGGGCCCCATTGCATTCCTTCCCAAACCCCCAATTATCACTATTTCCTTAATCACATTTTCTCTATTTTCTAATTCACTTTCAGTCCAAGCAAGTCAGGTATTTTTTAATGATCATGAAATAGTGCAGTGTGTGTTTGTTCTTTGTTGTAAGATACAACTGTTTATGTTCTTTGGGATCCCCTTAACTCCCTAACACTTCTGGGCAAAATTTATTAAAGTCAAAAAGGCCATTTTCGACTGAAACATTTGATTAAAAAAATTCAAAAATTATTGAAAATTTGCAATTGAATTTTCAATATCGCAATATTGAATTTTTCCATCGAGAATAGATATTATGGATTTTTCATAGAAATAAATAGATTGATCGAATTTTCGATATCGCAATATTGAAAATTCGAAATCGCGATATCGAGCACATTTATCACGATATTGAATTTCCAATATTGCGGTAAACAAATTTTATTTTTGTATAAATTACTATTCGATATCGTGATATTCTGTTGAAATTATTGATATCGCGATTTTTTTTTATTTTATTAAATTTCAACCATTAATGCTACACCTTTCGTAGTTGAGACCTGTAAATTTGCACAAATACTGTCCTTGCTGTTATTTTAGCTACAATGTTAATGTTGACTTATTTTAAAGAGACAGTCACTCTCCTGGACATGTCCAAAATCTTTAATGCAAAAGGGAAAATGATTATTTGTTGTACTTTAGTAGGGCACATCAATTCTCAAGCTTTCTAATTAACAAATAGCCCATTTCTGACATAGCTAAAGTTTAACCCTTTTAAAATTGTGCTTTTATGTCAATTATTAAATGCACGTATGGGAGATAAAAGTTTTTAGAATTGTTAAAGCTGGTGAAATATTGGCAATATAAAGATATCACTGTTTTCATTGATTTATAAAGTTGTTACATCAATTTTTTTCAGCAAAAAGTGTTCACCTGGTTTAGGCTGGTAAAAACCCTTTATTCCCTATGGAGTAGGTCTGGTCATTTTTCCACAGTTGGATGAGTTTTCATGTCGAAAAAAAAGGCCATTGATATCAGTCTGCAAAGCGGAACTACATTCAGATCTATATTTATCGATAATGATTTTTATAGATCATTCTTTTGTAAACCAGCTGAATCAAGGAGTTCAGCGAATAGAAAAATAGCACTGAAACGCTTTAAAAATATCGAAAAGAGGTGAAATGGATTAAATTACCTTTATCAATTTCCCCATTGCACTCTCTCTGTTTAATAACATGGGCTACTGGCAGTTGCCACTGATTAAAGTGAATTTCATTAAAGGCATTTTGCATTTCTTTTATCTTTGTCTAATGACCATAGGAAAATATGAATTATAGATGTTTTAAGTGAATAAAATACAGAAACATATTTTAGAAAAGAGCAGTTGGCTTGTTGTATCTACAGTGTCACAAAAATATTAGTACTTATATCATTTTACTCTTCATTATGATTTTACTAATAAACACACCAGTTGTAAAGTTTTTCATTAAAGATGAATTAAAAAAATAGGCAGTTTAAATGTAAAAGGAGAAAGTATAAGAGATTAATGCTATTGCTGCAAGTAGACACTTGATATAATTGCAAAAACATATTTTATGTAAAAATGAGACGTCCTAGTTCTAGTAATTCATAGTAACCAGAAATTCCCTTTCATAATTCTACTAACCCATAGCAACCAATTATGCAAACCAACTTCTGATTGGTTGCTCTAGGTCACTAGAACTCTGGAAAGATTGTCTCTGTTGATGAATTCCACTGAGAGTCTCCACCTATCACCTAGCTGTCAGGGACAGTGAATACTAAAGGGTAAAAAAATGACACCACTGAAAGCAGTAAAATTATTAGAGAACATTTAGGATTAAAGAAATGAAGCATGTGATTGTAAGGAATTAAATGAAAGGATTGAAAAGGGAGCTAAAAATTGGGATATATTTACAAAGGGGCATTAGAAGGTATCTTTTTTGGAAAGAAGATTTTGAGCTTTGTTATTCCAGTTACTTACCTCCCATAAAAGTTCAAATCCATCTCGTTTCTTAATTTCATCTGCCAGATATCTGGGAAACAAAGTGGTAATGAAACATATTGCTATTAAAATATTGTCATAAACAGAGAATAATCAAATGATAGAATTCTAAAACATTAATAGTTTCTTGGATGAGAAAATAATTATACAGCTTTACAAAGCACTTGTCAGACCACAGTTGGGCAAAATTTAATAAACTCGGAAAAGCCCAGTTTCACTTTCTGAGTTTATTCCTGCGAGATATCAGAAATTCCTCATGGTAAATATCGCAAGATTTATTTCGATGGAAAGGTAGCCATACTTTACATTAGTAGTATGTTACTTTACATTAGTAGTATGTTACTTTACATTAGTAATATGTGCTATCTTTCTATCAAAATACCAAGAGAGAAAAACTTGACCGAAAGTTTCTGTCAATAAATATTGATTGAAAAAAATCTAACAATATTTACTGCGAGAAACTTCCGAGATCTCGCAGGAGTAAACTTGGAAAAGTGAAATTTGGCTTTTCCGAGTTTATACAAATTTAGCCATGGAATACTGTGTGCAGTTTTGGGCACCAGTGCAAAAGAAAGATGTAATTGAGCTTGAGTGAGTTCAAAGTCAGGCTACTAAAATAATAAAAGCAATGGAGAAAACGCAATACCAAGAAATATTATCAACACTGGGCTTGTTTAGTCTAGA
>WMED01022142.1:0-11744 GCA_019650415.1 Pipa parva | reverse complement strand
GGGGGTCCAACCCGTTACTAGCATGGTGTACCTAATAAAGTGGCCGGTGAGTGTAGATCATAATGCCTATTATGTAGAGATGTTTAACTTACTAAATCTTGATGATAGCTATTGGGTGCTTAGGTTTTTGCATGAACCATACTGCATAAAGTTGGTTATTTTAATGCATGTTTTTGATTTGTATCTGTCTTTATCATTTATAGCTGTAAGTAACAGAGTGCCTTCGATATCCGAAGAATCCACCCATCACATTGCATCTCCACAAACTCTTCAGTCAACTACAGCTAATGTATCTCAGCATTCATTGCTCCCGTCTTTCCCCACTGTAGATATTGATGCACAGGTAGGTGTATTTGCAGATTTATTTAACATGTGCACTTTAAGTTCTGTTTCAGCATTTTAGGCTAAATTGTATTTATTTTTTATGTAGACTGAAAGTAATCACGATACAGCTCTAACCCTCGGCTGCGCAGGAGGACATGAGGAACTGGTGTCTGTGTTAATTGCGCGCTCAGCTAATATTGAACACCGGGACAAAAAAGGTTTGCAAAACAAGACATTTTATACAGAAGTGTAACTTTCACATGTTGTATAGTTGTTAATAACAGTATATTGAATTGTGTAAATTATATCTGAATTACCCCCCCCCCAGGCCTACAGTTCTATTTCACACAGTGTCCAACTGCAATGAATTTTACACCAGGCAGTTTGTTACCTTTGTTTACCACAATGGGGCAAGTCCCCATTACATTGCTACCACATCAGTACTGCTCAAATACTTCACCACATTTTATTCTAATACTAAATGTATGCCTTTTTGTGAGCGGTTTATTCCTCTTAGCTAGGACTGGGTTGGGGGAGTTAAAATAAATTTAAAGGTAAACTCAAGTCTAACTTTTAAAGGAGCTGTTTTATTTAAGGGTACTGTTGTGAAATACTTATTGGCATGTATTTTCACTTAATTTACAGTCCTAGGCAGCAGCATGATTATACTATGCATGCAGCAAAATTAACTCCTTCCTTAACAGCTTCGATATCCAACAGAGCCACAACAAGGAGACTGAAGAGCCACAGGTTGCAGACCCCTATCCTAAGTAAAAGAAAGTAAGGCATGTGGGGCATGCATAAGAACATCTTTTCACATGGGTACAATATTGGGGTGATTTAAGTATGCATATCGAGCACTACAAAACAGACTTTGTTGTCAGTGGTTTAGTCTCTCTTTAAAATAGAATTCTCTTTAAACTTCACTGACTCTATACAAATTTGATAGTAATTAGCAATTTTTATACTTTGCCTCAGGTTTTACACCACTTATTCTGGCTGCCACTGCTGGACATGTTGGAGTTGTAGAAATCCTTTTAGATAAAGGTGCTGACATTGAAGCCCAGTCAGAACGTACGAAGGATACTCCTCTCTCTCTTGCATGTTCTGGTGGGAGACAGGAGGTATGTTTATCCACAATTGCTTTACAGAGGAAAATACATTTTTTTTTTTTTTTTTTTTTTTTTTTTTTGAGTAACGACCTGATTTTATATTTTGATGTAATAGGTGGTTGATTTGCTCTTGGCTCGAGGAGCCAACAAAGAACATAGAAATGTTTCAGATTATACCCCACTCAGCTTGGCTGCATCTGGAGGATATGTCAACATTATTAAAACTCTTCTTAATGCTGGTGCTGAAATTAACTCAAGGTAATGACAAATGATTTTAAAACTACATTTTGCCTGTTTCTATTCTATTGTACATGTTTATTAGAGGCATGAGTCAACTAATTAGCTCCTAATGCTATTAGGATGCATGTAGAGAAAGCTGTGTGTCCCTATATAAGTTTTATGAATGCATTGCAACTTGATACTCCAAAGGTTTCATGTAGCAGGGAACTAGGAGACACTGACAGCTGTGTGTCAATTAGTTTTGGATGAACTTTTGATGATAATCTGCTACCCAAAAAACTCACCACATGTAGATTTGTAAAAAAATTAATGTGCATCTGCATTCCCCCCCCCCCCCCCCCCCCCCCCCTCCTTAATTTATTAATGAATGCTGTTGGTTAAGAAGCTTAAAAGACATGTCTATGATTGTGTAATGTGTAAATGTAAACTACCACATAGATTTATTTATTTATTTATTTATTTTTTAAATGTCCATTTGTTAAATGTATTTTTGAAAGTCTGTGTCCTCTGTTAACTCTTAAATGAGCAAATATTCTTGTTTACAGAACTGGCAGTAAACTCGGGATTTCTCCATTGATGTTGGCCGCAATGAATGGGCATGTCCCTGCAGTTAAAATGTTGCTTGATATGGGCTCCGACATAAATGCCCAGATTGAAACCAATCGCAACACTGCCCTTACGTTAGCTTGTTTTCAGGGTAGAGCTGAAGTTGTGAGTCTTCTGTTGGATAGGAAAGCCAATGTGGAACATAGAGCCAAGGTAGGTTTCTCTGCTCTATTGACCTTTTTGTAATTGTATTCTTATCTCTGATTTTGTCTGTTTTACTGTCTTTCTCTAGTCTTTTCTTTTGAGATATCCAATATATGATCTATTTCAGGGATTCTAAGATTTATGTATTCTGTAGTTGAAGGTTGGAAATTTGTATTGCATAATCAGCATATACTATACAGTTGAGCAGATCTATAACTAATCAAAAGCAAACATAACTTGTCTTTTACCTGGTGATAAAGTTTAAAATAGAAGTGTTTCTTGATAAGTGTGTTAGCTAAAGAGTTTGCATTAATGCATTTACTAACATGTATAATTTCAAAGATGTGATTTTTATGATTTAATTCAAATAATTTTCCAATAGCAAATGCAGTTTGTGTTATTTTCGTTAAATTGCTTTAAAATGTTTTCCAAACATGAATTTTAGATCAACATTTACTTTCATCTTTTAATAGACAGGACTGACACCTCTAATGGAGGCAGCCTCTGGTGGTTATGCAGAAGTTGGAAGAGTTCTTCTAGACAAAGGAGCTGATGTGAATGCTCCACCAGTGCCTTCGTCAAGAGATACTGCTTTAACTATTGCTGCAGACAAAGGTCACTACAAATTCTGTGAGCTGCTAATTAACAGGTATGTAGTTTCTAGTTAATGGAAATTTATAGGTTTTGTTTATTTAATAAGGAACACCTACCTTTCTTTTTCAGCATGTTGTGTGGTGTGCAGACCTTTTGCAAGGTAGTCTTGAATTTGTAGAATTGTAGTTGCCTTGGTAGGCCTAAGAAGTAAGTCTACAAAGAGCTAGGCTTCATACAGTTCTTCCTCACTTTATTCTAGTGAGAGCCCTGCTTTACTTCTGTCTACAGTGAAATGGCCTCAAAATGTAAATTAATCTAAGGTGCTTACATGAAAGATTATTCTTCAAATGGTTACAAACCTTCCTTTATGTGGTTGTGTAAATGTGAAGACTGACAATTAAATTATAATGTATCAAACAAGATGTGCGAGTTTCAGGTTTGTTTTTAGATTTTCATCATTATTGGTATTCCCGGTAAGTAACTGCAAGATGGAGGATTTAGCTATTGTTTAAATTTGATAATAAATTAAAATTTCAGGCTTTTAATAGCTCAGAATTATATTTTGCATTCTCAACCCTGCATAACCTTGCATAAGGAGTGCAAACTTGCTTCCTTGTTTTTCAGTATTCTTTTAGGGGACATCTACACAAGCTCTAGAGACATGTTTGGTGTTGCTACCTCAGTGCAATGCAACTCAGCAGGCTTTTTCCCACCAAGCCACTGAATTGCTACTAATTAATATGAGCTCTTGCTAAACATTGCATGCAGAACTGACTGTTGTACTGCTGGTGGTACTCATGAAAATATGCCTACGCACAGGTTGTGTTTTTAGCAGCAAAATGCTTGAGAGCATTGTTTCCACTGTACTGTGTCTCAGAATGCACAGTGTTACTGGTCTTATTGGTTCTACTTGTGGTTTCTGTTTGTTTACTTTTTCCCCTGGCACACACACAATACATGATCTTTTAGGTGATAGTGTCTCTTTTTGTGTTTTTTAAAGCCGGCTTTTTTAATACAAATTTTGAACCAAGATGTTTAGCATATATATTATAATTAATATACCATAGCTTGGATTTGATGATTTGGTGTTCTTTAAGATCAATATAGATAAGCACAGTATACTGACCATTGCCGAACAATTTTTTTTTTTTTTTTTTTATATACATAGAGGTTCACATATTGATGTTCGTAATAAGAAAGGAAACACACCACTGTGGCTAGCTGCAAATGGTGGCCATTTTGATGTAGTGCAGTTGCTAGTGCAGGCTGGTGCTGATGTGGATGCAGCAGATAATAGAAAAATAACTCCTCTTATGTCTGCATTTCGGAAGGTAAGTTATTTGCAAATCCTAATATTTATAAAAAAAAAAAAAAAAAATTTGTTGTATGTGTTTTTTGGTTATACTTGTTTTGTAAAAAGTAAACCTACTGCAGTTATGTTGCATTAATAGGCTTTTGACTGGTCAAAGGTAAGCTTCATTAGAATGGCTTAAATCAGGGGTCTCAAACTCAATTTACCCGGGGGCCGCTGGAGGTAGAGTCTGGGTAAGGCTGGGCCACATCAGGTTTTCCACAAGAAAACAATAGATTAAAAACAATACATGGCCCTGCGGGGCAATCAGCGGCTTTGTGGGGGTAAAATGCAGCTCTGCTGTGTAATTTGCATCTGTTGGAGAAATTAGCACCTTTGTGGGGCAATGTGCGGCTCTGCGGGGCAATGTGCCGCTTTATGGGCTACTAGCGCATCTGCAACTTTTTTTATTATTATAATTGGGGGTAAATTTTATGGCTGGGGGGGGCAAGCTGGAGCCACTGGGGGGTATTGAGGGGTCTCTGAGGTGTGTGGGAGTATTATGGGAGTGTGTGGGCCTTGGGGTTTATTTTAATAGATAGCATCGGTGGCCGTGGGGGGAGGAAATCAGGGGGGTCAAGGGTGGCTGTGGGGGGACCCTTACTTACCCCCCGGCAGAGTTCGGCAGTGCAGGGCTGTTGCTGCCACTGCCTGCAGCACATCAGAGGTGAAGGAACCCGGAAGCACTGATCACAAGCGTTTCCGGGTTCCTATTGGCTCCTGTGACCGATCGGGTCACAGGAGCCCCCCTCTTTGCACGGAGGGAGTCAGCCAGGACTCCCTCTGTGCCAGATCCAGCTCTGGACCGGGGGCCGCAAACTAGCGTCCCGAGGGCTGCAAATGGCCGCGAGTTTGAGACCCCTGGCTTAAATAGCTCTCTCTTGTGTTGGTGCATAGTTAATGCTGGAATACTAAGATTTGTATTAGTAATTATATAAAACATAGGATTGGTGTACTGTTATAAAATTACTATTTCCTTAATAATCGAACAACTTCTGAAAAAAAAAATAGTTGCATATTAATATCTTGATATGTCCACTTAAAGCAGATCATGCCCCAGTATCTGAGCTTAATGTGCTTTTGTACGGTAACATACATATGATACAGATTTATGGCTATTTCTCCTCCAATATCAAAATAAACATTTTGATTTATTCCATTAACTGAAACTACAGTGGATATGAAACATTATCTGCATTAAGAAAATAAATAATTGGCATATACACATTATGTGCCATACTTAATTATTTTGTTGTGTTGTCACTTTACCCAAATTATTGTATCTACAAAAATGTCTTGAACTTTTTTTTTCTCCCCTTTAGGGTCACCTTAAAGTAGTGCAGTTTTTAGTTAAAGAAGTTAACCAATTTCCATCTGACATTGAATGCATGCGATACATTGCCACTATAACAGATAAGGTGGGTATGTTCATACAGTTTAAAGTGCTAAGAAGCAATATCCCTTTTATTCTTAAAAGATTAATCGAGTATTTACTGATGTTTTGATATTTGAACGTGTTTTAAAAAAGATCTAATGTTCTATAACCATGACTGTTTATCGCTGGAATATAGAACCCACCAGCTGAAACCACTGTTATGAAGCAGCAACTACATACCTTTGGATTGTAGTGCTATCTTGTTGAACTGCTGGTGCTAGTAGATCACAACTTACATATTACATCCTCATTAATATGATAATGAACTCTGACATGTCATTATGCACAGTTTGACTGTTTTGGGTATGTCACATGGTCTATTAAACTGATATCAATGAGGCATACACTCAGTGCTGATTCACACATGCTCTGTAGAAGATAGTACCCATGACCTCAGCTTTCTCAGCGGGTGGAAGTGTTGTGCTAAAATACTACAAAGGCTGTCATGCACTTGCGAAGCTATGAAATTATACATATGCAATAGAAGCAGAAATAATCAAGTAGGTGACTTGGAGGAAAATAGTGTGGATTTACTTTGCATTGCTGGCATATATGCTAACTGAATTAATGTGATTTATAGGAGACTTTAGTCCTTCTTTAATGTGAAATGTTTGATTAAATTGTATTTATATTTTCTTCTTTTTATGCCAGTGTTACAAGCAGGTATGCAAGTGTGTTTGCCCCAACTATTGAAAACCTAATAACTTCTGCAGACATGGATAGCAGGATGGTTGGCTTCTAGGAAGACAGCTAGATTGTATTTTATGGTGGCAGGAGAGATGGACATATTTTCTATGCAGATTTAGGTGGAGTGTTCCATGATGCTTCAAAATGTAGGAAAGAGTGGTAAAGACTTAAATAACTGAATATGTGGACATAAACGTTAGATTGCACATGGAATATTATTTACAGTTAACAATAAAAATGTAGTTGAATTTGAGCAGGTTCAAAGGCGGGCAACTAAAGTAATAAAAGGAATAAGCAAAGTACAGTTCCAAGGTTATCACAATTGAGGTTATTAAGTCTAGAAAAAAGGTTAAGGGTTGACCTAATACCCATATATAACTATATTAGGGCACAGTAGAAAGATCTCTCCCGTGATCTGTTTAAACCATGGTCTGTAAGTATAAAAAAGTGAATCCTCTGTCTAAAGGAAAGAAAGTTTCTGCATCCGCATAGAAGGGGGGTTCTTTACTGTAAGAGCAGTGAGGCTATGGAACTCTCTGCCTGAGGATGTTGTCATGGTTGATTTTATAACAGTTCAAAAGGGGTCAGGATGTCTTTCTTTGAGTGTACAAATATTACAAGTTATGGGTATTAGAAAACTGGAGGCAAGTTGTTTGCCCAGGGAAATATTCTGATTGCCATTTTTGGAGTTTGGAAAGAGTGTTTTTCCCTAAGATCCAGCCAATTGACTTTTTCCTCTGGATCATCATTGCAAGATAATCTAAATTTATGGGCCTGTCTTTTTTTTTTTTTTTTTTTTTTTTTTTTTTTTTTTTTTTTTTTTTTTTTGCCTAAAACATAGTGTATGTTATAATGCTTACACTGCGTGTTTCATTTGATTAAATGAATGTACCTAAAGATAATTAATTGTTCAGTGTATTGAACATACATTTTCACACTGTTTTGTGTAGCTATTATTCCTTATTTTATTATTAAATTAGTGTTTTGAAGCTGCGCAATGTTTTAATACCAAACCTGCAAAATTAATCTGCTTAGAAATATGCAATTTGAGGGCTGATCTTGTACTTTGTAATTCCATTATAGCTTATGCACTGTATATTGTCCCACGGGTGCGTGTGTGTTTATGTATAGTTATATATCTTTTTACGCTTTATTTTAGTTTGTATGTTTGCATTATTTTATAGTATTTATTTTCATTAATATAGGATCTTTTGAAGAAATGCCATCAGTGTATGGAAACTATTGTAAAGGCAAAAGACCAGCAAGCTGCAGAAGCTAACAAGAATGCGAGCATCCTTCTTAAAGAGCTTGATTTAGAGAAGGTGCAAACAATTCCCGTTTTCTGTTTTTCTATTGGCAGATATCCCCTCCTCCTCATATATATTATTCTTTGTTTACCAATTTTAATGCTCTTTTTAATTTGTCTAAAAAAGTTACAAGGTAAAAGAAAGAGTAACATCCGAGAAAGAACCAAGAACATTTGGATTAGCATGGCAGTTCTTACATAATACTGGTATATATGTTATATATGAAGTTATCTTTGCATTATTTTGAGTTTGTTTTATTGTTGATGCTGGCCAAACAATTCCCCACCTAGTCCTGTTGTTTCCTATGGAACTTCAGATAATACATTCAAGTCCTCCAGAAAGCCTACATTGGCCACAACCAACAGAGAAAGTGAAAACAGAATCAGGTAAACATCAGGAATTCAGAGATTGACTACAAAGCCGTAACTGTCATACCAATCCAAATAGCAATGTCATTTTCAACTGTTACTGGTCCTTTAACGAATGAAACATGAGGTGACTTCCTTCATTGGCTTTCACCTTCTCATTTGTGAATTTTTGGGGGATTTGGGGTTTTTATTACTTTTATTAGAATATTATTTTGTATCTATACAAAAGTCAAGAGAAGAAAGCCGAAAACAAGCTCTTGCTGCGAAAAGAGAAAAGCGAAAGGAGAAAAGAAAAAAGAAGAAGGAAGAACAAAAGAAGAAACTGGAAGACGATGACGATAACAAACCGTCAGAGGCATTTGATCTTCAGGATGAGGAGAGCAATGATGCTGAAGGTAAATAAAATTAGAAACACCATCACGGCTGATTATTTGTATAAAAAGGTTTAATGCACTTCAGCCCTGCAGTTTGCAGTGCATTTTCTTTGTATTACATGGCCCTTGGCCCATATGTTTACTGTACTCTCTGGGGAGTTCAGTCTCTGGGCTAAAAATCCATGCTTGTCTGCCTTACAGAGTTAAAGGGGCAGGTGAGTGTTCCCATAGAAAATCACATTTTTTGTGTTGTAAGGTGCTAACTATTTGATAAACTTGCCTAACCATAAAAAAACCCTACTATTCCCATAGAAATCTATTTTAAAGTAGCTGCTATTGGAGCTTCTTTCACTTTGCTGCCTTTTTTTTTTTTTTTTACAGATGAACAGTGGGCAGGAGATTACTCTACTTGTCCACTGATTAACTGCTTTCTCTCAATACTAATAGCCTTGCCAGGACTGCCCTTGCAGACACCAGGAAATGCACACACAGCAGGAGATCCTACAGAAGTGGTTCTGAACCCTTTTTTGCTGTGACTGTGACATATTTAAAGTTGCAACTGTGACAATATTTCACACATAGTCATATGGGAAAAACATTGTCACGGTTGCGACTTTACTATAGAATTATTGCCGAGGATAAATTGTATCAAAAATCTGTGACAATCCCAAAGGGTGTTAGGTGACCCCTGGCAAATTGTCATTCGACCCCAAAAGGGGTTGAGAACCACTGTCTTACAGCTACTGCTAAAGTGAAACTTATACACATTCTGAACTTATTTATTTAGTTAAATAAAGCAAATAGTAAGAAAAAAGTTATTTAGTAATACATTTTTTATTAGAATGATAGTGTAAGAGGAGTATTTATCAAAGCCTAATACAAATTTAAGTATATATTGATACCGAATTAGCAATAAATAGTGGAAAAATATAGATATTGCTAATACTGATATTAATTTATGAAGCCCCTTCTGACCTTTATTGCCGAAAAGTGTGCACCAGGTTGAGGGTGTCAAAAACCAATTGGAGAAGTCAGATCAGTTTTCTCATTGAAAAATTGGTCGCTTTCGAAAATGTGGCAAACACAAAATGTATTTTTTTGTGGCAAATAGTAGTGAAATAGATCGAATAGTAGCGGATAGGTCAAAATGACCTTGATAAATTAAAAAAAAAAAATCTCTGGCGTTATTTGTTTGCTTTTAATCTAATTCTGTTTATCTCAAGATATAGAATTATTTGGTAAACTTATCACTGCATAGATTAGTGTACAGGTAACATTCCTAGCCTGGTGCAGCAGTGCACTGGTATGTATAAATTAAACAAATAGGATAAGGGAAAATGTATACCAGCACACTAATCTGGTCAGTGGTACTGAAATATATCTCTTAAAATATAACTTTTTTTGTTAAATAAAGCTAATATTACATTAAATCTCAAATCAAAGAAAATTAAAATAAGGTAGACCACAAGGACTGGTGGTGTTACCTTAAGAGTAATAGGCTAATGAAGGGGTAAGATTTGGTAAGTCCCCCTAATTATATGGATACCAATGTACATTTTGCTCCTACTGGGGAGCCTTATCAAGGTGAGTAACAAATAGCTTTACTCTGACAAATAGAGTTAAGAAAATCTGAATAAACCATTAATCTAAAGAGTTACCCGCAAGTTAAGACTAGTACTATAATTAGATGTAACATTTCACTGTTAAATGAAATACATGAGACAGGTTTAATCCATGGATAGTGTGAATTACTGTAATTGATCACAAAGATGTTAGACCAGTGAAATCTCAATGTTATGATTAATATATTTTGAGTATTACTGCTAAAAGTTAACAGGAAAACATATGAACAATTTAATCCAAATAGGAGTGTTTCACTTTAAATTTTTATAAGGGTTTTATAAAGTTGAACGGTAGATATTTTGGAAATCCGTTGTTCAATTCACTTGTGTGGGACATTTTTCTGTTCCCTTATTTATTGTATGTATAAATTGTCACCTAGAAGTTTGGTTCTGTGTTAATGTAAAAAGCGTCCTACAACAATTGCCCCCTAATTTTCTTTCATTCTCTCTTGCAGTAGAGGAAGATGTCCCAATTGAACCTCCCAGTGCAACAACCACCACTACTATTGGAATCTCTGCAACATCTGCTACATTTACAAATGGTTTTGGGAAAAGAGCTAATGTAGCAACGACTCCAAGCACAAACAGAAAAAATAAAAAAAATAAAACCAAAGATACCTCTCCAAACATGCAAATAATTATGCAAGACCACCAAATGTCTCTAGCGCAACAAAAAGCAGATAAGAATAAAATAAATGGTGAGCCAAGAGGTGGTGGCACAAGTGGAAATAGTGATTCTGATAACGTGGATAATAATGATTGCAACAGTGAGAGCAGTACTGGTGATAAAAGTCAGGAGCGAAACTGCAGCTTTGAGCTAAGCTCACCTGGAGAAAAGAGGCATTCTTTATTGCTGCATAACTATGAAGAAAAATCAAGTGCACACAGCTCAAAGCTCCCAGCAAGGTTAGTTAATAACATTTGTGTTTGCATTTAAATTGGGATTTTTTTTAATGCATATATTTGTCATGTTTACTATTTAATGATATGTTCATATAAAAATTGCTCTAGTTTATTCGTAAGTTTTGTGATCTGCTTGTGGAAATGGATGAGGGGCCAAAAATATATAGATTTCTGCTACTCTTTCTTGCACTCTGTAATCACAGCTTGTACCCTGTGAAGCATAGGGCAACAGATGTTGTGAGCTACAGAACACAATATTTTTGTTAATAAGATATTAACCCTCTTTTGAAACCCCATTTTAAAATGTTTTCTAAGCACGCTCCATTCATGCGTTAAAAATTAGTTTTTGATATTGGAGAATTGCATGCTGTCAATTTATTTTTTCTCCACCGGCTACTCCTATTATTGTATTTCTTTAAAAAGTTTGTGTGGGAAACTTGTGTTTGCATCAGGTAAGATGAACAACAAGATCAAGTTTGCTTTTTTTATTTTGTGAGCATGTCACTTACTAGTGAGTATCTCTTCCCTGCAACATAATATTAGTCATTTTTGAATGTTTTGAGCTGATTCCTACAGGGCAGTCAACTCAGATCAGGCATGTCAAACATGAGGCCCTTTACATTCATATCTGTGGCCCTCACAAAAGTCTCAAACTTTGTCTCTAAACACTTATTTAC
>WMED01022141.1:0-11744 GCA_019650415.1 Pipa parva | reverse complement strand
ATGCGTATACTGAATCAGAGGAGAGTATTTATGTGAAGGAAATAAGGTGTGTGTGATGTATGTATGTATTTAATGAAAGGTATTTAAGTGTGTGTCTGAATGTATGTTTATGTGCACTGAATCAGAGTTGACTTGTTATGTAAATAAAACTAAAGGTGTGTGTGATTACTGCATGTGAAGTATGTATGTATTTAATGAGAGCTATATGAGTATGTGTCTATATGTACATATGTGAATGTGCTCTGAATCAGAGGCAGTAGTTATGTGAGGTGAGTGATAACTGCATGTGAAGTATGTATGTATTTAATGAGAGCTATATGAGTATGTGTCTATATGTACATATGTGAATGTGCTCTGAATCAGAGGCAGTAGTTATGTGAGGTGAGTGATAACTGCATGTGAAGTATGTATGTATTTAATGAGAGGTATATGAGTATGTGTCTATGTATGTATGTGAATGTGCTTTGTTACATATTACTACTTCATTACTTGTTTTCATGACTGCTGTTAAAATACGTGTGTGACATTAGCTGCTGTGTGCGGCCCTCGCAACAACCTCTTGTTACTCATGTGGCCCTCGGGGTACCCTGAGTTTGACATGCCTGTCTTACAGTGTCTGACAGCAGACCTTAGTTCTTCCCTTTAAATGCAAATTAATGTGAGTTTTACCGCAGGGATTGAAAAGTGTAACCAAAATTAGTCCAGGGAACAAGAAGAGTAGACTCCTCTATGGTTTCACAAAAATACTATGTGTTCCTCATATTCCAGTGAGTATTTGCAGGAATCCTTAACATTCATGATTAAATACAAAACTGTATATGCTCTTGAATATGGCATTTTATCAAAATTCTGTTTTAAGTCATTGAGACAAAGTGAGCTAGTGATAAAAGGTAAAGCCTTCTGGGAAATATATCCATTTTGGTGGAATGGTTCTTTTCAGTCAGTCATTGCATTTTGAGGCATCTTTTAGATGTTCTTGTACTGTAAAGTCAATAAGAGACTAAATTCTAGCAATCATTGCTTTTATCTCTGGTCAGGTGAGTTAAAATGTCAAAAGTCTGGGCCTGAGACCTGCTGGCAAACACCTTTTTTAAGTTTATTCCTTCCTCGTGAAAATAACGATACTCGGATCAGAGTATACATTTTATGTTTTAGTAGTTGGAGGCCTTGTCGCACACAAATGTTCAGGACATGCACAAGGTCTTTGTTGGTAAAATGACTTCCATGTAGACTGATGCTTTAATTCCGACTCTCCTTGAGGCTTAATAATGTGACAGGTGGGGAGAGGTTCATTCTGTGTTTTGTTTTTTTTTTTTGTAGACCCTTGATCTGAAAAGCCCTGTAAAGAGTCCAGACAAAAAGAGTACACCTTTGAAGCAAACTCCCTCGGCACCTCGCACAGCTGTGAAGGCCAGCCCTGCAGTTTCTAAGAGCAGCACACCCGTGTCGGCAGCACCTACCGCAGGAAATGCTGTACAGAAGCCTGCAGCAACCCCAAAACGGCCCACGGGTATGTTCCTCCTTTCTGAAGATCCATATATTTTACTTTCTACACTGTATTTCAGTTGATGTAATAGTGAACATAAAGTGGTTGGGGTTGTGAAACTAGGATGACTTTCTCTTCAAGTCCTATTTTTCATGTAGTCATTGAGGAAACTGTTGTTATGGTCACCAGTCATAGTAACTTTTTTAACTGGAAAGCTGGACAGATGCAGGGTAAAGTGTGAATGGTTTAATCATCCAATAAATCTCAGAGTAAAAAGAACAGCTGCAAATTTTCTTAGATTAAGTAGTGTGTATTTATAGTTTTATCCGCTCTTGATTTTAGCTTTGTAAATGCAATTGCTTCATTTTATTTTTAAACGGACATTAAAAAACCTTCCTTGTGCTCAGACTTAAATTATTTGAATTTTTGTAATTAAAATCTGTTCTGCTTCTCCATCATTTGTTGTCCAGCTCTTAAGAATGATGTAAAACCTCTGGAAGCCAAAAAAGTAACTAGCACAAGATCCCCCACAGGTAAGCAAACAAGTAGCATGTCCAGTAAGATAATTCAGTTCTCCTCAGCATTGTTTATGCCCAACGCTGGTTAAATTGCAAAACCACAGTAAATTCGCTATTGTAAACACACTGATTACACTACACCATCTATCGTGGACTTATTGTATGTTATCGCTGCACTAATATGTAAAACGCACATACCTGCAATGGCCGGTGACTATCTTAAGCGGTAGGGTAAACTGTTCCTATAGCTTTCATTTTAAATAATGATGGCAGTTTTTGTAGCTTCCTCTCAGAAGCAGTAAAATCATAGTATAAATAATCCCAAACACTTTTGCAATGACAAATTCCCCAGGCAGTTTTAGTAGTAGCAGGAGCAGTTTTAGTAGGAGCAGGAGCAGTTTTGCCAATTCACTAACAATTTTTATTTTTAATTACTGCTGGATTTGTAGTTAGTGAGTTTTTACTGTGTGTTTGAATTCCAGAACTGAGTCGGCCAAAATCTTTTCCATCTGATTCAACAAAAGCCAGTGGACCTGATAACCTAGGAGCTGCTTCCAGCAGACCAAAAGCAGCTAAACCTGCTGCTCCCAAAACTACTGCAGTTTCCAGTGTATCTGGCGATGCCAAGAAGCTTCCAACTACCAGAACTGCTCCTACTAAACCAAGCTCTGCTCCACTGAGTAAAACATCTGCTGCTCCAGCCAGCAAACCCTCCACTGTGCCTAAGCAGCCCCGTCCTGCTTCTGTTCCCGACTTGAAGAATGTCCGGTCAAAGATTGGGTCCACAGATAATTTAAAGCACCAGCCAGGAGGAGGCAAGGTAGGAGTAGTCTCCTCTAGTTCCATTTTTGCCATATTGAATTTGTTCATAAACCTTGCAGAGAGAGAACCTGTGATGTAATTCATTACCATTTAATCATTCATATTGCCATCTTCAAAACCAGAGTAAGCCATTCTGGCTGGAGTAAATATGGCCCCAGCAATTTCTATTGATACATACTTCAGTAAATTAATTCAGGAACTTGTGTTGTGACTCCTTTTAGATGAGTTATTATTAGGGCTGGGCTATCCCTGACACACCTAATAATTAAGGATTTATTATTTTTTGGCTCTTTGACGTGGGTGGCATCTTTTATCAGCAGGGCTTTTGCCAGAAGTATGAGTTAGCAGATTTGAACCGCAAATGCGCTCCTTCGGTGTCATGCTGAACCAGTATATTACCCGCCGTGCAGGAAGTCAGGTGGCTTTTTATAGTGCCCTTTATTACTCTGTTTAGGTGTGTTGGAATTCCAGAATGAAAGAGACCATTTTATGTGGCCTTGATACTGCATATGCGCTTTTCATGTGGTACTTGTCATAAAGATATCTACTCCAATGCACCAAAAATATCTGATGGTGCCATGATTTAAACCGTTGGTGAAAGTTAGCTGCTAGGGGAGTCTCATCATTTCACACATTTTATTTTCGCTTTCTCCTAATAGTGTCACATTTAGAGCGCCCCTTACACGTACCTGGAAAATGTGGCTACATTTTATTTCTCTTGGATTAAACTATATTGATAAACTTTATTTTCTTTTTCTTTTTTTACATTTGCTTTATTTTAATTGAATTGGAGCTTTATTTGTCTAAGGCCGTATGTTATAAATTTTCCTAAATTTTTCTCCCTCAGGCAAAAGTAGAGAAAAAACCTGTGCCAACCAGCACAGCCAAGAGACCCGTTCCCCCTGCTGTCACTAAAGCAGCCGCAACTAAATCCACAGATACAAAAGAGGCTGTACAAAAACAGAGCAATGGGAAAGTGAGTGCATCTTCCTTGTTCTCAGACTGAGTGCCTTCTCCCTTATCACCACTTTCCTCTACCTCTGTGTAGTTTCTCCAATTTTCATTCGCTGACCAGATATTTCTCTGCCTCACCTTCAATTAAATCTGTTACTTTTCTTTACTTTGTTTACTATACCCTGAAAATGACCGGCCTGACATTTTATTTCTGCGTTTACTCTTTAAATTGCCTTGCAAAAAGCTGCACTTTCTTTTGGCTTTTGCCTGGGATGTTCTAAACCTTGTTGAAAATGCATGTTTTACCGGTGCAGTTATTTTCATTGTAAAATTCTGGAAGGATAAGGTGTAAGACTTGCATTTAGCTGAAGTTTAGCATTTATGCAGCTATGGGATAGAGTTTTGTAGAGGAGCGGCTGCTGGAAAGCTGTATTAGAAATATTCATGTCTATCCAGTCCCTAAGCATGTGATTTACTAGTGTCCTGCATTAAAGGGGTAGTTGGGACACATTTCATGAGGCACTGCTGTTTATTGCTCTGAGCATCAGAGTCTGGGGTGGAAGGTCTGGGAAAACTTGCTTGTTTTTATTTCTTATTATGTTGGTGAAAGAGAAACTGCCTTTAATGTTGCTGGCCAAGAGATCATGGCTTATTAAATGAGAGCCATGTCAAAAGCAAAAGGTTCACAAACATAGTCAGTACTGTTAAGAAACCCATAAAACAAATGATAATAGAAATGGAAGAGTTTCCTTCCACGGAGATTTAGACCCACCTGATGGGTCCTACTTATATGCGCTTTCTGAAAATGTTGGCAGTCTTGGTCTTTAAGAACTGAACTCCTGCTTTTTAATTTGTGGGTGGGCACGCCTCGCTCACAGCTGGAACAATTTTTATTTTTTTTAAATTTTTACTGTTTCAGTCATAAATTTAAAATCATAGATTTTTAAATCATAGAAGATTCTCTCTAAAGACAGTTTACACTTTACTTACCGTGCAGACTAGAGGTGTTCCATCTGTCCCAACTGCACAGACTAACATAGTCCAGAAAAACAATTGTGTATAAATAGGTTGGTGGGGTCAGTATTCCTGAATATGTGTCTATTATTTCTAACCTTAATACTGTCCATTATAAATCATTCTGCTTCTTCTTTATTTTATTTAGTTTAAGCATTTTAATGTGCAATGGTTTGGTATTATAAATGTTTCCAGATGAACCCCCTTATTTCTGAAGAACTTTTACATTGCTCTTTTTCAGCAATGCAGGTGCTGATTCACGCTTTTATTACCTGCTTCGGATTTTGATATGATAAAATGTAAAATGCCAGACCATTGTTCAAAGCAACTTTGCCTTAAAGTGTTTACTTTAAAAATCAGAATCTCTGCAATGTTATATGATGCTTTTTCTTTCTGGGAAGCTAATTGTCACATAACGGGGACATGAATCACATTTCAATTGAAGCTTTAATCTCTTGGTTAAAGTTGGCAAAGGATTAGGTAATATCATAATTGTAATAGCACAATGCAATAAATATTTAAAACCCGCTACCTGTATTACCCTCTTGTTCACCAGGCACATCAAGCAGGCTTGCATTATGCAATGATCTGTTTTCAAGGAACCCATTTAGAAGAAGTCTATGTGAATTCACATTTAAATAAACCATGCAATTTGTCTGATTACTAGTGCTGCACCTGTATGCTGCATATTTAGGACCCTTTATACCTGAATCATGCCTCAAGTAGACTGTTCTGGAAAAAAATATGGAAGTATTGATCTTGAGTAATGTCAATAACTTTGTAAAGTTAAATATTCATCTAAGCCATTCATCTGGATTAAAGTGAATGTGAAGGTAGCATGGCAAATGTAATTACCATGTACTGGTTTGCATGTTTCCTTTCCAGGGTGACTGATTTTAGTTTTATAAATAAAATGATCACAACACTACAGTTTACCTTTTGGTATGCACTTCTGACAATGTAGTATAAGATTGAGGGGGTTATTCACCAAAGTCCGAATTGTTGCGTATAGGTGCAAATTCGCCAGATAAAGACTGTCGCAATAGGCTGCTACTGTCGCAGTCCCGTCTTTATAATGAGAATATTGTCACAGTCGTGACTTTATTATGGGGAAAATTGTTGCAATTTTAACTTTAAAAAATTGTCACGACTTTACAATGGGGAAATTGTAGCAGATTTGCTATGGGAATTCGCACCTTAGTGAATAACCCCCCTTAGTCCAAACATTTTGGGTATAATAGAGTTCCACTGTTGACTTACCAGCCCATAAAAGTTCAGAACTGTTGTAGGTCTTTATGACTGAAGAATTTAGCCAGTGCAAGAATGGCCTCCAGAGGCCAGACGTTATTTTCTTCTTTATGGACATCGTTTTTGTTTTGTAAAGTACTACTATAAACCAAAAAAGATCTAAACAAATTTTGAATGGAAATCACAAACTAGACAAGCCAAACTTTTGACCCTTTATATTTAAACACATTATTTCACTTACCTGCTTTATGCATTGCTATGCCCAGGGGTTTTGCACACTGGGTTTTTTGTAGCTTTGCTTGTTTAGAAATGTAGTTCATCTTCCTTCATGCATGGTATTCTAACTAGTATCTGCTTTTCCTTGTTCTTTTGCTACAGTTTAGCCTAAGAATTGATTAGGTTGTTTGTCCAAGCAGCTTACTTCATTATTAAACACTTCCGACACCAGCTCTTGGTGACTATGGCTCGACTGTACAAACCTTAGTGAAGCAAAAGATAGATGCTTTGTATTCTTAAGTGTCTTGGTCCAAGGGTGAAAAGTCCTAAACGAGTAGGAGTAGAAAAATATAATAAAACCACCCATTTTTCTGTATTGTAACTGCTACAGAGATGCATCTTTGAAAGACAAAAGTAGAAGTAAATCTGTTTAAAATGCATTATAAAATTCCTCCTAAAAATCAGTTAAGTATTCTACCATTTTTTATGGTAATTTGGCTTCTAGGCACATTTTAAGGCTATGGTCAACGCTGTCTGTTTTAATTACACAGCAGTCCACAAATCCTTACATTTGGCCAAGCCCCACCTCTCATATTGGACCATAGACTGGTACAAATGACTGCTTAATATAGGTGGGTTTATATAGTGTGAAGAAACAATCATTTGTATTGTCAGGACATCATTATAAACGGTCATAGAAAGTCTTCTGATGAGTTAATGAAAGATGACAAATGTATTCATTGTATTCTGGTCTGGCGTGGTTTAAATAGTCCATATAAGCTGCACCATTTAGTAAATCTGTGCTAAGGTAGCGTTGGTGGTCCTGCAGCGTTATCACTTGATACGTCCCAGGAGACTCCATTCTAATGTGTGTGCTCCAAGTAACACAATAACCACCCATAAAATGTAGTGAAATCCACAAAAAACGAAATGATCCTTAAAAAAAAATAGAAATCAATTTTTCATATTAACATCTGGATCAGCAGTAATTGTTTCTAAACTATATTTTAAGAGATAATATATTTTTCGGCCACTTGACATTTCTGTTTGACTACAGTTAATTTTTTTTATTTTCATAGTTTAAAATGTATGTAGAATACATTGGAAAATCATTTAAGAGGAAAGTGCATCAAATAGTTATGGCTTTGGGTCATTTAATAGAACCAGTCTTATAAAAGGATTGGTTTCACTTTGCCAAACCAGTTTTGCAGTGGCAGGAGTCTTCTGTTGCAGTAATGGAGAAGAACGTCCAATAATCTTGTTTGTGATGCTGGAGTTGGTGTAGCCAATGCATGCTTTTCAGATTGCCAAGCTGTCCTCTTTCTCTCCAGAAGAATCTCTGCTGTTTATGCCAGCGTGTGCCAGTGCTGGGATTGGCTTGCTTTAGCTGATGAAGAGGCTGTATGAGTGTTGACATCTTGTACATTAACAGCACTTAATCTGTCTTCACTGCTTCTTGTCTTTTGTCTTTCTGTGCTGCTGCTGCCTCAAAGTTCCCTTTACCTCCTCCACAATTCACACCTTTGTGCTTGGTAACATTTTGTCTGTTTTTAACATGCCACTGCCATTTGGTATGTCCTGCCATGTGATATTTCTAACTGTGCCTCTCCACTTTTCTGTGTTGTTTTTTTTTTCCTTCATATTATTACACTCCAGGTCCAGATAGTCTCCAAAAAGGTGAACTACAGTCATGTTCAGTCAAAGTGTGGCTCCAAGGACAATATTAAGCATGTCCCTGGTGGTGGGAATGTAAGTATGGCTTCTAGGCTGTCCCTTCTGCTGATAATGCTTTCTCCTGCTTCTATGTGTGCTAAATGTGCAGTTTTCAACTTTTCTTTTCGTCTTTCTTACTGCCAAATAAGAGAGAGACTGCATCCAAATTGTGATGGTACAGCTGTTCTGTGGGAGAATGAATGGATAGAGGGTTGGAGGGAATATTTAACTAAGGTAATAGCAGAGGGGGCTCTCTGGGTTAGATAGAAAGAAGTAGAACATAGAAGGCTATAAACCAGATTGTGTAGGTAAGACTATTGCCTGGGTAATGATGAATATGTACCTCCTAATGTAATAAGCCTCAATGCCGGAACTGGAGGAGCAGAGATTGAGAAGAAACATGGAGATAGAATGAACTGATGGCTTATGTTAAGGATTATTACTTGTTTAAGATGATAAAATAGAGGTGGAGGCATCAGTCTGTGTTAAACATGATCTAAGCCTTAGTATAAAGGGTGATGTAATTGTAGAGATCAGTGGTAAGGCTGAAACTTATCCAGATGGGAAGAAGGCAGGGTAAGTTAACTGTTGGTTTGTGTTGAAGATCACCTCATATGTAGGCTAAGCTTCTGTTACAGATTAAAGACATTTGGCACAAGGCTTAATTATAGAAGATTGTGCTTAAACGGATATTACCCGGAGCAAGGGAACTGCACATCACGGGGAATAGTTTAATAGCAATTTTTACAGCTGATAAAGTTGCTTAAAAATAATTGGTTAGTGTCTGTATGGAAGTGATCCATGGGGAAAGATTTACTTGCAGCATTTTTTTTAAACAATTTGGTGTATTCCTGCGATTGGGGGACATCATTTGCAGACTGTAAAGCAATTAGTGCTAACTGTCACTCTAATTAAGTCAAAGACTAGTTAAGAAAGTAATTACGCCAAGCCCTAAGATTGGAAATGTTCTTGTCCTTTAACCTTAAAGGACCAGTAACCCAAAGAAATACAAATTCCCCTTTGAATCGGCACTGCAGTTATTCATATATACAACACTTGTAAAGCTGTTTTCTTTGAAGTTGAATTCATGAAATGCATTGCTTTTATCTTTACTGATAGCTGCCATGTTGTTAAACATGGAAGACGTGGGGGAAGATGTGAATGTGTTTGAGAGGTTTTATACAGAAGTCCGTTTTGGAGAGGAAAGTTGTAGGCAGCATGGTTTTATAAAAACTACTGAATATACTTTTTATAGGAAAGTTGTCTTAACAGACAGAGGTGCTGCAATCCACGTGGTCTGTTCAGATTTAGCCAGGGCTTTTTTCATGCAACATCACATATGGAATCATTTGTATTTATCACCAGCCGTTCTAGTTAGACTACAGTTATAAGCAATGTATTCTGGGGGCTGTGTCTTTCACTTGATTATTAATGGCTCTGGAACGGATATTAAAAACAATTGCAGCATTGCTTGCTTGAAAACTTTGCAACAAAAAGATTACACAGAATGTCATCCTTTTAGAGAGATAGCTGGATAAATGCCGACTTGGGCAGATAAGATTTAACAAATACATGGGATGCCTTTGGTCTTCGTTGCAACACATTGTGCTAAGAGCGGGATAAAAAAATGTATTACAGAAGAACTTAAGCTCGTTATTACCAGGGATGATTTTTGAGTGGGAATATTTACTCATAAAGGTATTATGCTCCAGCTCTGCATCCTGCTCTCTAATCAGCCAATCTCGTTTGCTCTGCACAAGTGCTGTGATCCTCTTCATTTCCTGTTCCTGCGATACTTTGGTGAATTGGGCAAGCACTGTAGCAGTTTTACATCACAAATATGCTACTGCACTTTCTCTGCTCTGCAAAACACAGAGGAAGTGAGCAGTATTGTAGTGCCCATCAAAACAAGAAGACATTGGAACATTAAAGAGAGCAGAAGCAGCACTTAGCATCTCCCCCTTGAGAGTCACCCTTACAAGTGATGTGTTTCTAGTTCTCTATTAAAGGGGAACTATAGTCAGATTACATCTTTACATATGCAGTATTATACCTTAGTGAGAAGCGTTTCTCCCCAGTACTTGTTTCATGTGACACAGAATGATTGAGTAGGCAGCACTGATAAACTCCTGCACCAGGAAATGTGTGTGTGATGTGTACTGGACAGTTTTCCATGAAAAGGTTCCCTCCCCTGGACATTTTTACCCTACTTACTACTTAGCACATGTGCACAAGTCAGCTTTCCCTTTGCAATCTCCTGCATTCCAACTTAATTTATGTGGCCAAAAGGTCAGCACACTGCTTAACCAATAGCAGTCAGGCAGATTTTTCTTCTCATGTTGCCTGACTTGCAGAACAGAAAGACGAGGGGGAGCTGGGGGAGGAAAATGTCAGCTCTCAGAAAAACTAATTAAGGGAAACAAACTGCAAGTATTATTTCTTTCCTAAATGCTTTTTTAACTATTTGTGTCATCCCATTGGCTTAGTATAAAGGAGTTTTATATGTATGTGTGCAGTTATATCAGCACTATAGTGCCCCTTTAAGATTAGACACATACTTCTTAAAGGGCAAATAACACTAGAAAATAATGAAATTCCCAATTGATTGACAGGGCTGTTACTCAAATACAGCACTTGTAAAAATGTTATTCTTGAAGTGGATTTTGTTTTCTTTTTTTATCTTTAGTGAGAGCAGCCATGTTGTATGCATTGGTTAAATAAACCCCACCCAGTATCATTGTTTTGTGAGGAGGTTTAGATGACAACTATTCATATAGTGCCCTAGATATCACAATGTAAGATAGCACAGAAACCCTTTAGAATTGTTATCACTGCAGAGATCATGTATAGTAATTGTAAAGGCATTGGTGACATTGTTTGGTATTTAGTGGTGCTGTCATTTTATTGTCATTAAAAACAATTCCCCTGCTGCCAAGTTCTAAAACATGTGCTGTATTTGGTAATGAATCAATAAACATGGAATTACCAGGCTTTTGTTGGAAACCTATTTTTTATATATTTTGTGTCTGATCTCGGGGATTGACATGAGGAACACCAGCAGAATGCCTTATTGTGAATGGTAGGCACAGATGCTTTACAGCTGTGTAAGCTTGTAATCACCTTGATCAAACCTATCAATGTCATTTGCTCTTGGCTTGACTAATGCATCGGTGACTGCAGTTCCCACAGGGAAAGAAACCTTGAGCAGAGATCATTGACATTGATGAATCACTGCAATCATCTCATTGTTATGCACTGAACATAATAAACACACAGGCATCTTTTGTTACCAGTAAAACACATGGCTCCAGAAGAATGAGCAGGACTATCGGTGAAAAAAAGGAATTGATTCAAAGGGGGGAGAGTATTAGTACATAGAAACTTTTACTATGTTGTTATAGTAATCAAAAAATGGAAGTTAACTTTGTGATGATCAAATTTGATATACATTAGAAAAAAATAAATCCAATTGCACCAATGGAATATACCTTTTAAAGACATTTTCACTATTCCTTAACCATATTCTACATTCTCACTACTTCCCCTTATTTATTACTGGTTAATTTCCATTGTTTTGGTTGAAAATGTTAATGAAAACACGACACAAGAGAGAACGGTGTTAGTGGTAAAGCGGCCTTGGCGAAAACAATATTTGTGTTGATAAATGTGATCATTAATAGCTAATGTTATTACTATGTTTCTACTGATCGATTGCCTTATTATTATTATTATTTATTCTTTCTTATATAGCGCTACTATTTTACGCAGCGCTT
>WMED01022139.1:0-11744 GCA_019650415.1 Pipa parva | reverse complement strand
CTGCCCCCTCAGCCCCAGAACCTGCCCCTCAGCCCCAGATGTGCCCCCACGGCCCCAGAACATGCCCCCCTGCGCCCAAGGAGTGGTTCGCCCAGGGCGCAAATCTAGCCAGGACCGGCCCTGCTCACATTTGTATGTATCAAATGATAATTCCAGAACCAGCAATGTATTGTTTCTCAGACTTTCTATATATTGTGTACACTTTCTGTTCAATATATTCCCCATTTCCATGGGAATTTCAATCTTTAATTAGTTGACAAAGGGAGGGCTCCACTGATGCCACTGTCACTTTTTAATAATGTTGTCGCATTCACAATATGATTCAGCTGGTTATTCACTAAGGTGCAAATTCGATAGCAAACCTGCTACAATTTCCCCATTGTAAAGTTGCAACAATTTTTTTAACGTTAAGATTGCGACAATTCTCCCATAATAAAGTCGCGACTGTGACAATATTCTCACTATAAAGACACGACGGTGACAGTAGCAGCCTATTGCGACTGCCTTTACTTGGTGAATTTGCACCTATACGCAACAATTCGGACTTTAGTGAATAACCTCAGAGTTCAGTTACCATTTACTATTATACAGGTGGGTTAATGTACCCTGTGGCTCCCACTTCTATCCTACATCAACAAATAAACACCTTCCCATTTATTTTAAAAGGACACTATAGTGCTGATATAACTGCACACACATATAAAACTCCTAAACCCTAAGACTATGTAAAGCTTGACCATTAAATGTGAATGGTATTCTGTAGAAACAGCAAGCTTTCCATATGTTTATGGTGAATGAATACCAGTAGCCAGAGTTAATTATAGCAATGACCTGAAGGCGCCAACAATTGATAGAAGAAATAATAGCTATATTATTTCAGCTACAAAGTAAAAAATAAATGACAATTTGTTATATAACTGACATTGGTGAGCAGTTTCTTTATACCCTGCTCATTAGCTTCAATTACAGTCCATGTTTGTCACAGGTAAACATAGGTGTGACTAAAAAGGAAAGAATCACAATCTTGCATCTTATATAAGAGAACAATCAAAACCTACACCATTTCATAGGTAGAAAATAACCCCGTATTTAGGGACTGAAGAACGTCACCAACCAAAGAAAGTGGGATTACGAAACTAATAAGAATTGGCATGGGCGTCTGCAGGGTAAAATCCAAGCGGGGTCAGAGATGTCGCCGAATGTCAAGATGTGAAATAATTCTAGCCTCCCAATGCGGTGCTCTTTCCTGCTCTATCTAACTGATAGAAGATCATTTGGAGAGGGTTAGAAATACTCCCAATGTTCCCCATTTCCTGCTCTATCTAACTGATAAAAGATCATTTGGAGAGGTTTAGAAATACTCCCAATGTTCCCCATTTCCTGGGGGGCTGCTTGCCCCCTCTTCCCTCCTCTGTGGATGCCCATGATAATTGGATGTTTAAGCAGGCAGTCACTTGATAAAGGACAGGAAACCCGAAACATGTAGTGTTATTTAACTTGATTACCCAATAAAGCAGCGGTTCTCAACCTTTTAGTGGCTGCGACCCCCAGCCATGACGTCACTGCGCATAGCGTGATGACATTCGGCTGGAACGTCATCACGTATGCGTGTCATGTGGTGACATTTTCTGCCGACGTCACCCTGCAGGAACCCTTACAAGAAGGGTCCTGAGGGCGCTTCCGGGTGCTGCAGCGGTTGTGCGATCCCCGCTGGGGTCGTTACCCACAGGTTGAGAACCGCTGCAATAAAGGGTTGCAGCACAGCTACGTTTGCTAGTTATCTTCATTTTCATGAGTGAGGCTGTCAAGGAGGTCCAGTGTCAGATTTAATTCTTGAACCCTTTTGATTCTAATTATACCTCATATGTTAAAATAGAACCAAAGGCAAAAACAAAAGCCTCCAGAACGATGGCAATCGAAGCTTCATAGTCTTGAGTTCAAAAAGCTGATATACATGGAGGGCTTTTCATTTGGAAATGGGTTGTGGGCGTTACTTGTATAACAGTCCCTCCCTACAGCCTGCAAAGACACCGCACATTCACCTACCTGTTCCACTGCTAACAACCGCTTTGTAGGGTTGCCAACCAAACATAGGAAAAAGTTGAGAAAATTAAAGTCGGATGAAATATTTATCAAAACATGTGATGAAAAATGTAAAAGTAGTCAATACAGTGGAGTAGTACCCAGATCATATATGTAATACAGTGCAGCAGTAATGTTTAGTACAGTGCAACAATGCCCCTATATAATGCTGCATGTCTAACAAGTTGAAGCCTTGTTAAGTTTTCATACATTAGTCATATGCCTTTAAATGCCTATTAAATCAAAAATTAGATTGTAATATTAGAATTCTTAATGCATAATTAGAAGTTAAAGCTAATATGATCCTTGGGGCAGCATTATCCTACTGAGACACAATCTGTATAACTATTCATATACACTCTTAGGGGGTTATTCTCTAAAGTCTGAATTAGACTGTCGAATTCTCAAACAGCGGATTCCCAAAGCAAACCTGCGACTGACAATTCTTCCATTGCAAAGCCGCAACTGCGACAATTCTCCCATTGTAAAGTGGCGACTGTGACAATTCTCCCATTGTAAAATCCAGATTGCAACAATTTTTAAAGTTGTGGCTGTGACAATATTAACATAGTAAAGTCACAACTACGACAATATTCTCATTATAAAGACATGATTGTGACTGTAGCAGTCTATTGCGACTGTCTTTAGCTGGCGAATTCACATCTTTACGAGACAATTTGGACTTAGAATAACCCCCCAGATATTGGATATACTTAAATACATTTATATATACATACGAATGATATTCCCTAAATTCATTTTGCAAATAGAGGAAAATTGTCTCTTTTGATATTCCACCAATAGGAAAGTGTCACTGTCAATAAATTGCTAACATCCTTCCTTTATGTCTTTTTACGTGGAAGGCTGTAAACGCAGAGAAGTATTGTCAGCAATGACTTAAAGAACTCTATGCAGAGGAACATTCCTATTGGGTGCTTTATGTCTCCTCATTTTAACAACTTTTCTCAGTAGTACAAACAAAAGAAATTCTGATAAAGAACAATTTATCTCACCTCGTGTGCTTTGTTAGAAAACAAGTTTTGCAGCTCTGTTATATAATACGGTTGCACAAAGTTTCTGTAACTAATATAGGTAAATGATTCCCTTGACCATCACACCACTGCATTGAGTCAAATGATAATCCTGTCTGTAAAGCCAAATTGGGCAGTTGTTGGCTATACCGTTTCCTTAGCAGACTACATTATGACAGAAGAGCTATCAGTAATGAGGCCAACTCACATGAGCTGTGAGCGTATTCAATGATAACAAAGCTATGTGATTATTTCATTGTGAAGCTGTGTAACACCATAATTCATATACTTTGACTTTGCCTGTAGGAACCTGTTGCTGGTAAATGCAGCAGAAATATAATTTCAGTAAAGAGTATTTTACACATTAATTTTATGGTATATTAACATTTTATATGATACAGAATTGACTTTTGTCTTGTACACTATTATTCTGTGACAAATAAATTATATTTCATGACACCAATGAAGCAATTTGTGACTGATTTATGTAGCGTCTGCCAGGAAAAATCCAAGGGGGGGGGGGGAAGATGTTGCCGAACGTCAAGATGTGACATAATGGTGACATCATGCCGTTGCTATCACTTGAAGCATCGGGAGTAATTCTAGCCTCCCGATGCAGCGCTCTGTCCTGCTCTATCTAGATAATAGAGGATCATTTGGAGAGGGTTACAACTACTCCCAATGTGCCCCATTTCCTGCGGGGCTGCTTGCCCCCCTTTTGCCTCCCTACGTTTGCTAGTTTTATTCATTATCATGAATGAGGCTGTCAAGGAGGTCATCTCAGATTTAGTTCCTGAACCCTTTTGAGAGGCATTTGAAACACGACCAGGTAGGAAGAGTGTTCACGCTGTCACTGGTAAGTACACCAGAAAAATACGCTGGAGCATATTTTTTTTTCACACTAGCGTATTATGCGCTGCGCAATAATACGCTAGTGTGAGCCTAGCCTAAGGCTCCATAGAAAACAATAGGGATGGGTGGGGTTTATTAAAGCAAGACATACAACATGGCTGCTATCAATAAATCTAAGAAAAAAACAGAAATCAATACAATTTATAAATTTAAAGATAACATTTTTACAATTGCTGTATTTAAATTGCCACGTCAAACCAAATGAAAATGTATATTTTTTTGTTGCTACTGGTCCTTGAACTGTCCACTGCCCACCTGTACAAGCTACAGATTAGATCCATGTCCCTCCAGCAGTGCAGTTCTATTTTATTAAAATATAGAAGTAAAAGTCATAATGTGAGAGTATCCATATTGCTGATTGAAGGATCCAGTCCACCACTGGAAAGGAATTTTGTAAAATGACAAAGAGTTCAATAACAAACTTTGTAATTGGTTAAATCCAGAACCTTGTGACTCCCATGACATTAATGTTTTTATAGCAGACCAATTACTAGGGGTCATATGCCATACAAATTCCCTTGTTTTATGTGAGATCATGACAATGATCACAGTTGGAAGTATTCTGTCATTCGCAACAGATACTGCCTACAGTGAAAAGAAAACTGAAATGTTTGTTTCATTTTGAAACATTTGGTCATGGTTATAACAAACAAGATGTCTAATACAAAAACAGCTGGTTTAGGGCTCCCCCTATAGACCCTTCCTGTATCAAGCAGTGTTCTGGATGTTTATGTTCTTCCTACACAATTTATATTATAGGTTTGTTTCAAAAGAAGAAAATACATCGGGATCCTATATGAGGATTGAGTTGAAAATAACAATATGTGTATTTCATCTTATTTTTTGGCTGATTTTCTAAATTCTTTTTGCCCTTCAACAGTTTCCACTAAATTATGAAGTTCATGTGGGTGCAGCCAGGAAGTTCTTTATGAGGTTGGTTTAATGAGATTATAAAGGAGTTGCCTATTGTGACTGAGCCAGATCCAGATTGCCTTAATTCAGCTGGCTTCAGTCCAGTAAGGTCACTCCCAGACTGCTGACCACTATTGCTTGATGCTTACCTTTGTTCACAATGGTGCCCTAATTGTGATTTTGCAGCAACATACAGTATATTAGCACTATATATATATACAGTATATAATGTATATACTCACATGCAGAAACAAACATCTGTCAAACAATACATTGTTTTGTACTTAAAGGCGCAGTTGGGGTGATTACTCAAACTGTATGGAAATTCACCGAAAAAAAAACCCGTAAAGGAACAGTTAAGTTTGCAGAAGCAAATGCTTAATAAAGATACATTTACCAAATGTGGATGTAAAGGACATTTTTGCAAAATAGTATTAGCAGAGTAAATAATGAAATGTAAAGAGAGAGAAAACAAAGCATTATTTATCTGACACTAATTATTTAGTGGCAAGTAGCTCTGTGTAGGGAATGTCCCTTTGTCAATCCTTTTAATCAATCAGAGGATGTTACCATGGAATATGCAGTAGATCGAAATTTAAAATAAGGTTTCTGCAGACTCAGGATACTGCTATAGGGTTACCCCAACTAACGATACACTGACATTAATCAAGAAATAACAGCAGATCCTCCAGAATGATAGCACTTAAAGGAGGTTTTCGAAAATATATGCTACTGTGTGTGAAGGTGCACTATGTAATAAAAAGGGTAGTTTAGCACTTTACATTCCAAATTATCTGCTGTTTTTCTCGATTTATGACCTACATGCAGGCTTAAAGGAGAACTATCGTATCCTAGCATACTTACATTGCTGCACCAGGTTAATTACTGGTTATGTATGTGAAGTCAAACGTCACATAGAACCTGTCCCCTTCCCAAATTTTGCCGAAATTAACCGACTGTGCATTAAATTCATCAAACTTCAGGAAGAGGGCCGATACTACGTGAGGACCGACGTCACTCACATAACCAGGGAATAACCTGGTGCGGTGATATATTTATCTGACAATCCTGGGCTGTGGATCATCAGATGAATACTGATCTAGATTGATCAGGTAAGTATGATAGGATACTATAGTTCTCCTTGAAACAAGGTAAACCCACTTTCTCACCCTAAAATTTATACCACTGCAGCTCTGAGAAAGATTGTCCCTTTTGGGATGTCATTAAATCACCAACTAGCAGCTTTATATTAGCTGGCATTGACCAGAAAGTAAATGGCACTGATTTTGGATGATTCTCAGGTATTTAGAATTAGGTAGAAATAGGAAGAACTATATAATATTAATACATTATGTATACAAAATTACTGTTGATGACTTAACTGTTCATTTAACTTTTCTGAATATGAGAAATTAGGAAAGTGCCTATTTGAATATCTGCATTGTGTGCATCAGAGCGTGCAACACATAAATAAGGCTTACAAGGCTGGCATACCTGAGAACTTTGGTGTCATGTGCCCTTGACCCTTATGGCCAGGGTTGGGGCTTAATGATGGAATTTGCAGGAGCGGGGCTACACAGATTCCAGAAAATCTGTGGGCTGGGAGGGGCTTGTGTGGAATGGGTTGGTTTTTGGGCAGGGAGTGGAGCGAAGCCTGGAGTACTTGAGGGTTTTACAGAATACCCGGTATTTTTTTGGTGAATTTGGAACCGATTCAGATGCTGACAACAGTTGCAGACTTAAAGGTTATTCACTAAAGTCCGAATTGTTGCGAATAGGTGCGAATTCGGCAGATAAAGACAGTCACTATAGGCTGCTACTGTCGCAGTCGCGTCTTTATAATGAGAATATTGTTGCAGTCGTGATTTTTTATGGGAAATTTGTTGCAATTTTAACTTTAAAAAATTGTCGCGACTTTACAATTGGGAAATTGTCACAGATTTGCTAAGGGAATCCGCTGTTTGCGAATTCGACAGTCAAATTCGCACCTTAGTGAATAACCCCGTCAGAGAGCTCTTTGCATCACTTTGTGTTGGATTCTGTCATAGTAGCAAATTTGGCAAGGCGTACTGTGTAGCATTCGCCAGTTTTCGAAGATTAAAGTGCCAAATTACTGACTGCGTCACACAACACAAGAGATGGATATTGAAGCTATTCACTTCTTCGCTATGGGAACCCTCTATTTAGTGAATAAGGAGTAGACAAAATTGCACGAGGAGCGTAAGGACACGGAGTGATCATTTATTTTGACAGTCGAATTCTCACTTTGATGAATAAGCCCCACAGTCACCTTTAATATTCACATATTAAAAATGATTAGATAGTCGACTATTCTTCAAAACATACTTATTTCTGCTACAGTGATTTAAAAAGTTATGTTTTAACCTTAATCGTTATATCTAGCACACCCCGAGATGCAAGCTCAAGGCGTACTGTTATGTCCAGCATTATGAAATAACACGAATAGGAAAACTGAAATCTCAATGTGTTTGCTTTATCATTTCCTATCACACAGGACATTTAATAGATGTGAGAATTATCGTGCCGCAGGGGTTTCTAGAATGTTTAAACCTTAGCTGTAATTTCAGGAAAACCCCTTAAAAGAAATGAAAGTAATTTCATAGAATTTCTTTGCCTTTCATCATAGATGAACCTCATGTCAGTTTCAGTTTCTTATTTCTACCATCTGTGAGGAAATGACCTTACATGTCTCTGCTTGCCTGTGAGATAAACACATTGCAGTAAATAGCCTAGCGTGATAGAGGAGTACTAGCAAAGGGGGATTTTATGTTGCTCATGGGATGTGGGTCATGTGATGTGGATGAACAAATGGCTTCAGCCACAAGGAAGAGATAGAAATTCAAAGTAATATAAAATAATAAAACTTAGGAAATCAACTTCAGAGATAACATTTTGACCAGTACTATATAAAAATAACTGTAGATTCACAAATAACATGTTCTAGGCAGAATGCCCTTTGAAAATAAATCCCTTCCCCATCTTAGTGCTAGAGAATAATGTATTAAAATAGTTATTCTCCCTACAGGTCCCCTTTGCAGGCTTGGAACCAGAGCTCTTTTTTCCAGGCTAAGATTATCCCTTGTTGTTTATAAATCATTTTCATGTTTAGTAACCTTCAAAATGATCACTTTACGGTGCTTGAATGAGCAAACTATTAGGTTAGAACTCCATTTTGTGACTCAAGTTAGTAATTGCAGCATTTGTAAAAAGGGACCCTCCTCAGCTAACAGTGACATTAACAATATATACCTACTCCAGCAGGTAAATAAGGATCTGTAGTGGTGAGAGTATCTACTTCTCCATGGATCAGCTTGTAGGCTCAGATATGTGTAATAGAAAAACAAAAGATCCTCCGGCACTCCAGTAAAGCAGCATTATTGAAGATAATACAGATAAAAATGGCTCTGGTCTAGACTTCCACAGGAGCTAGATATGTGTAATAGTTTACATAAGGAGATGAGAGGATCAGTGAGTTAATCTGGTACTCTATTCGCAAAGTGTAACCAAAGTGAAGGAGTAAAATAGATTGTTTTAGAGCAGAAGAATTTCCCTGGAGTCCCTATAAAGAGTAGATGGGTGCCTGACAAACTGTAGATACTGCACAGGAGTCTGTATCATTGATGCACTTCTGGGGCATCATTTGTGGTAACTGTGAACCTGGTAATGAAACTGGGCTGTGTAGGAATTACTTTAAACGTGCTCTGCAATAAACGATTGGGTTAAGTACCCTTCTAGATGTAAGCACGGCCCTTACCTCGAGGCTACCCAACTGGTCTGGGCAAGAGAATGGATTAGAATATCTGGTACCCTTAATTACAGTATTAAAGCAGGCCTCGCTAGGCCCTTCTGGATTTTTAAATCTACGCCATTATTTTATATTTTAGTAGTAGTAGTAGTGTAAAGCAGGTAGACGTTTGGAGAAACATGTTTCGGGGTAAAATCACAGGGACTGAACATGGGAATGAACTGACAAGAAGCAAATATTTTACTTAGTGGGTCCTGGATTTCATTTCCTGGTGGCCCCCAACAATCCAGTCTAACACTAGCATTACACTGGTTCTGCTCTCACTGGAAACATGTTAGATTGGTTGCTTCTTTAAGATATAAATACAGTCCTGTTCACTACTTATTTGAATGTGGTCATTGTGTTGATGATACAATGTAAGATGTGTTGTAAAAATACTCTGATGTGGGACCCTGATGCCAGGGAGTAATTGAAGTGCCGCTGTAGCATTTTTCTTTGTCAATGACAATAACAACTTTTGCTCCGCATGTTACAAATAGTAAGTAGGCTACTGCCTTTAAAAAAGAATGCTGGTACTTAGATTTAGGCTGGGATTTTTTTTTTTGGGGGGGGGGGGATGGGAAATGTTTGCAGGGATGGTATTAATTTTTTTCTTTTTATAACACCAGCCCATTTGATGTACAATTGTGTTGTGTCCACCCACCCCAATAATATACCCTTATTTATCCTTTTTTCTTGAACGTTCAATAAGCATTTGAGTCTGAGCCACATACTAGTCACTCAGGAGGAATAGGTGCGGCTGGACAAGAGTTGTTAATGCTGCAGGAGTGTGCAAAGGCTTCAAGGTTGGGAGCTGAAGTTGGACAGTGTGAAGTAGGCCTAGATAAAGTGGTTGTTGAAGTTTGAATCCATTTCAAATATATTGTGGCTGTCAGGATATTGTGGAATTTGCCAGACACCACAGTGGATTTAGCGCTGGCCCCACCCAAGGCACGGAGTCTAAGGGATTCCCAGTCTTCACCTTTAAACCACCACAAGGAGGTACTGGGCTTTGCCCTGGGGGAGCCACCCACCGGTGGTGCTGAAGGAGTAGGAGGGAACTTCCGAGAACTGGGAAATATGAAGCCAGGAGCAGGGAAACAGGATACCAACAGGACCTATAATCAGGCAATGAGACAGCTAGCCTGCAGAGTATTTATAGGCAGAGCCTAATGATAATTGGCTGGCAACCAGCTACCAGATGGCAGCAAACAAATCCAGTAATATAAGGCACCTGTGCAAGGTGGGAAAACAGGAGCGAGCTGGACTGGAAACAGACACTAGTGAATGAAAGGGATTAACACCCACAAGTGGCTCTGTGGCATGGAGGAAAGATCACTGCCTGTGAATGGAACGTCCGGGGTTCAAATTCTGGGACTGGAGCAACTGCTGTGTTACAGTTGCATTCTCAGACAATTTTTGCATTTTTTTTTGGAATTAGTTGTCTTTTTGCTCTGAATCTCTTAATGACAATGAAGAGAAACAGAAAGTCAAATAATCCAGAAACTACTAAATATCAAAGACCATCAGTAAACTGTGTTAGATTGCAACATACCATAAATAAATTCCAAACCATAAATCAGTTCCATACTATAAATCAATTCCATACTATAAATACATTCCATACTATAAATACATTCCATACCATAAATAAATTCCATACCATAAATACATTCCATACTATAAATCAATTCCATACTATAAATACATTCCATACCATAAATAAATTCCAAACCATAAATCAGTTCCATACTATAAATCAATTCCATACTATAAATAAATTCCATACTATAAATAAATTCCATACTAGAAATAAATTCCAAACCATAAATCAATTCCATACCATAAATACATTCCATACTAGAAATAAATTCTATACCATAAATAAATTCCATACTATAAATACATTCCATACTATAAATACATTCCATACCATAAATAAATTCCATACTATAAATAAATTCCAAACCATAAATCAACTCCATACCATAAATACATTCCATACTAGAAATAAATTCTATACCATAAATACATTCCATACTAGAAATAAATTCCAAACCATAAATAAATTCCATACTAGAAATAAAGATGTTTGTGGTTTTTTTTCACTATTAAACTTGTGACTGTAATTTTGATTTGACGAGTACAGAATTTAATATTGTAGTGTATGATAGGTTCCTTTTTAGGTTCCTTTGTGTAGGTAATGATACATGACATCATACGTTCATACAGTATGGTTCGACTTACGTCACAAAACCGTGTAAGTCGGAACAAAGCATCGTATAAAGCGTCGTAACCCCGAAACGACGTAACTCGAGGCCGTCGTAACCCAAGGACTACCTGTATATATATTTATTTTTTAACAATTAATAGTGATAAATTCAGTCCATGCTGCAAATACCAGGGAAAATTCAAGGGAATATGGGTATACTTGGGAACTTGCCAGATATTAAACAAAAACTCCAGGTTTGAATTCATGAAAATCTGAATAATCGCTTAAAGGCCCAAATTTGCATTCATTTGCCACCTTCCTATCTTCATGTATAATTCTGCAATGTGGCGAGTTTGTGACAAAGTCAAAATGCTTTCGACTACTGTGGACTTACAGATGTCTTCGCCCCCATTCATGGTTGTGTGCAAACATAATTCAGCTATTCATCAAGCTGAAGTACTGATCCACCAAGACCAACTAGCCAATTTTACAAAGAAAGAGGTTGATGGTCTGGCTGAAACGTGGCATAATGCTGCAGTTCAAAAGAGACAATAAAGACTGCAACCATAAACTATGGGAACGGTAACATACTGTAGAAGAGGGATGTATTATTCAATTAATAAAGAGAGTGAAACATTGTGAGGTTGATGTCACTGGTGGAATCCACATAATTCTGCACGACTATGTATTCTACTACTGTTTGTCTGACTATGCCACACTATGCATGTAATAGCATCCACTGCTGTTTCACTTTTAGCATCCACTGCTGTTTCACTTTTAGCATCCACTG
>WMED01022138.1:0-11745 GCA_019650415.1 Pipa parva | reverse complement strand
GTCAGTTACAGGGAAAGCTGTCTGTGTTACTGGCTGGGGAGACTCAAAGTACATATGCTTGCACACGCGATCACATGATCGCGTCATGAAGCCGGCTTGTCAATCAAGTAAGCCGGCTTCATAGTACAGCCTCCTCAACCCAACTTGCTGCTAGCAGAAAGTCTGGCTGAGAGACAGATTCACCGTGGGGTAACTTTTAATAGTTAAGTATTTTTTAATACATTTAAAAGACAAAGTTGTTTAGTCTAGCATGCTATGCTAGACTAAACAATGTCATTTTGTGCTGACGGGTGCACTTTAAAAATAGTTGGTTTAATTATGCCACTGTAGAATTTTGAAAATGTATGACAGCCCTATAATAAACACCACAGATAAGCTTCTAAATATAGTGGATCAAAACCTGGATTAGATGTGAACCATTCTTTGGAATGACCTTGATGTTGCATTTGCTCCTAAACTGACCTGCCAACACTTCAACATTATAAAAGAGGGAACTGAAGCCAGTGTCACCACAATAAAGGTAGTGGCACTAGTTGCAGTTGGCTTCATTTGCTTCTTTTATGAAGTTCCTAAACATGTAAGACCAGTTGTATCATTGCCTGTTCACAAGATTATTTTTTTTTAACAATTCAACCAAAACATTTATGTGAATTAGCAAATATTCATTTTGCAATGCAAATTCAAGCTTTGATAAATATGCCCTGGAGACTTTCCACCATGGTGCACACTATGTGAGCCTTTTGGGATAGAGAAAGGCATTTTTAACATTAAAAGACATTTTTTTTAGCATTTCTGAGTTTCCAAGCAGTGCACAAGTAGTACACGTCAAGTTGTGGTTGCTTTGCCTCCATGGAAAACCACATTGTTTTAAGCAGTTTTCTTGTAAATTGGAAGTCATCCTATAGATTACTATTTATTTGGCTGAAAATAAATGTGACTTTTTAAAGCATTACAAAAGTACAAAATGTGCTTTGATTCTCTTCCCTGAAATTCTTTTGATGTGCAAAGGTTGACTTCTGGAATCAAACCTATGATACACAGCATGGAAAAGGCAATAAGATATAAGAATTGTTCTCTATATTTTATACATTGCATAGCATCCTATCATTTTAATGCTTATCTGTTTATTGGTTTTAGGACAGTCTGTTCTCTTTCTGTTTATATCTTATTTTATCAGTTCAGCATGTGTAACTATTTATACCAGTAGAATGTGCCACTATCATGAGGCAACCCTAACATCAAAAATGTAAGAAAATACGCATTTTCAATGGACTGTATAACAAAAGGAAACCTGGAGAGCAGCCTGCTTTCTCCACATCTTTCTGATATTTCTAATACTATAGTTAAAGCTAGTCAGTATTGTGACCCAGGTTAGCTACAATATGCTCCTATTTAATTAGAAAGATATACAGTAATCCACTGTATTTGCTACTGGCAAATACAGTAGTAAAAGTTGAACTGTATTTGCCAGTATATTAATACATTTATAAACAATTCCAAGCAGATGCGAGACATAGTGGTCAGACAATACGGACTAGTTAACAGTGATCTCAAGAATATAATCCAGTACTGTGTCCACAGCTTTGTCTCTTTCGGCAGATATTCTGTTCTTTTTCTGGAACCTGTAGAATCTTCTATAGGCAGTTCTTGGGCACTACTCTGCTTTTCTGATGCATTGGTTCTATATCCAGCTCTCACTACCTGAGAGAGCAGTAAATTGAATGAGCAGACTTGCTTACTCACCCAGAAAACTAACCTACACACACCCCTCATAGGGCGCTCATATGCCACGAAATAACTAGAGCTACATTCATTTAAGAGGGGAGCTTCAATATTAATATGCCTTCTCTTGGTTTAATTTATCTGGTATATTTACATCCTTGGCTCTTGGGTACTTCCACTAGGAAGGTGGAGGCCCATGACTCAGGAGATCCCCACTTTTTTTCATTAAGTAGCATCCAGTGGTGTCTTGGGTAGATTATATCATTACAATTTACCAATTATTAGTTATCAGCAGAACTACATCAGTATCTACTAAGGAGAGACCAAAGATGACAAGTATTAGTATAAGCACAGGAACAAACATTTCTAGATGTTCACCTGGGCTACATAGGCAGATAGAATGTAGAAAGCCAGCATATATATAAGAAACATCACAAAAAGGAATAGGTTGGAACAAAAAAGATTTACCTCTTAGTAATTTACATAATAATTTAACATAATTAAGTCTATAAAATAATTATGCTATTAGATAATTGCTAATAATTCTATAATCATCAGAATGTAAATATGAATTTACCTATACACATTACTTGATATCAGTGCCTTCTCTCAGGAAATGAAGATTTATTTGATTTCTTTGTTCTTTAGACAATAAAGAATATGATGCCTATCTTTCATATACCAAAGTGGATCCGGATTCATTAGATAATGAAAGTAAGGAGGAGGAGCAGTTTGCACTAGAGATTCTTCCAGATATCCTAGAGAAACATTACGGGTACAAACTCTTCATTCCTGATCGAGATATGATTCCGAGTACGAGTAAGTAATGTCTGTATTTCTGTTAAATTTCTTGTGAAGGTTTGGAGAAGATTGTTTACAACTGCATATTATCTATGAACATAGCAGGTGTATATACTAAAAGTCAAGGTCATTCATCTTGGCTTAGCTGGAGGTCATTTAATGTTGCTGACTGTAAGTCACCTAAAGGCTAGCATCTAATGGTCAGTAGCAGCAAAATGTGAAAATGCCTCCAATGCATGTATAGGTTCTCTATAGTCTATCTGTGTTTCCAAAAATTTCAAATTGTGTCCGAAGTATATTTAGTGATTTTGCTTTAAAAACTGGTCTTTAGGGCCTATATGGTAAAGCACCATAAAAGATCAATGGAGCTGGGTGAGGTCTGTTTAACAACATGGCTGCTATCAATGAAGATAAGAACAGACAGAAAGCATTAAAATTCACAAATTCAATGTAAACAATAACATTTTTTTACTAATACTGCATTTAAATAACTGTTATGTTAATCAAATTGGATTTTTTTTTGTTGGTGTTACTGGTTAATTAACATGTTTGCCATTGAGCAAGCCATTTCCAAAGATGGCATTTCACTCTTTTCCCATTCTAATAGTCCTACCTCATTATAAACAAAACCTCCAATAACATATTGTACATAATGCCATGAAAACTGATATAAATGGGCTTCTTAGGTAAAAATATAAAACATTGTTTGCATGAAACATATATAAATACAGTATAAATTAATATATATTAACATTCCATTCCAAATGCTTGGAATAATTGTGTAATATAATATTTGCAATGCTGGTCAGTCCTCCAGCTGACAGAATTGCTTGAGTCAGTTACATGCTGATTTATAGAGAACTATATGAAGAGAAGAATGCTTCGGTATGAATGCACAGAACTGTTACACTCTAGCTCTGCCATGCAAAACATTCATCTGCCTCAACTGTGACAAGACTGAAAAATATACTTGAACTCCTAATGGTAAACATGACATTCCATCATCTTTTCTCTAATACTATGATGAAATTGATCAGGCAAAAGATGCGGTTTCTTATTGCTCCGCTTGATGCTCTTCTTCTTCCTTCACTGCTCTTTTGGATCCAGAACATTATTTTCCAAAGGGAAAGTCACATTAGCCTTTAATGCTACAACTATGAGAAAATTAAAGCTGTGATGGGTCAATAACTCATAGCAACCAATCATTATTTACAGTCTAGTGCATTTAAGATACTCAGTATGTCTGGTTGTTGTAAATTATGGCACTGGAGAAATTGCTGCATACCCTGCTTATGGGGTGGGGGGGGGTGATATATATTCAACACATACAGTTTAGGATATTACTGATTATTGTAATTCTTTAATGAATATGGTTTACACATTGTAAAAATTGGACTGAATTTGTATGAATAGAAACAAATAATTTTTATAAGTACATGACTCCTCCTCCTGAGTGCAAGAGATGACTACGGAAAGAAAAAAAAGTTAATGAGAAAAGAAATTGGTTGTAGGAGTGTGATCTAGAAGACTCAGGCACAAAGGACATGAAACCTGATGTGATATAGCAGGAGATGGTAGATTAGAAATAACATAGGCAGGAAAATAAAGAGCCTTGAAGGCAGTAAGGATTTTATATGTGATTCGTTGTAGGATGAGAAACCAAGAGTGTTATTTTGGGAGGTTGAGATGATTCCATTCTAGAGGAGACAGAGGAGTGATGATTCTGGCAGCCAAATTAAGGACAGATTGTTCAGTAGGTGATAGATATGAGGGGATGGAGCCCATTAATCAGAGTGCTGCAGTAAATTCAGACAAAACAGACACTAAATACAACAGTCTGAGCTGAGATTAAACTGGAAGGATTAATAAAATGTAATACATACAAATATTTTTAACTGACTTCCAAGCAAACATTTGCTTAAGCCACGTGCTTACTTTGCTTTGTTTGTGCCTTGGTTGGTCAAATACAGGGACAGCTGCACCTGTATGAATGGGTTGGCCAACTTCTCTCCATTCATCACATTTCATCCAACTACTACCTGAACTCCTCCCTTGGGTTCATCCTACTTTGTGATTGGCTGGAGTTTTGGGCTTGAGAACCATGCAAATGAGGTCTAGAGTGAGATTGAGCTCAGAACCACTGCAAGGCAGCAGTGTTAACTATTGAGCCACCACGCTGCCAAATCCTTTTAATGGTCATATAAACTCACCTAACTAGTAATGCAATAATTAGAAATAATATGCCATTTTACAGTGCTTAAAGGCATAATAGATTAGAATTAGTGAAAATATAATAAATGCTAACAGGGAAGTGATTATAAAGACAGTACCTGCGGGGCAGAAAATATAAAGAAAAACACTGTAAAGTTTGCCTGTGGACCATCCAATAGGTAGAGGCATATTGTTTAATGTTTTGAAAATGTAGGGTTTTGTTTCCATTTTTGCCTGTGTTGCAATTTCTTTTTTTTAGTTTCTTCTTACATGTTTAAAAAAAAAGTGACAATACAAACAAAGCTGCCTGGTAAAAATATGCACCAATAGAAAACAAAGTTAACCCCGTTGATAAATATTCCCCAAGCCACACTACTGTAGAGCATAATGCAGTAAGATATAAGCCTGGGCCACACCTAATGTAATTAAGCTCAATATTGTCTATGGTGCAAAAGAAAGTGGTCTGTGTGGTTTATCCTATTGGGAACAATGCATACTAATTTTCCAGCTCAGCTACAAAGTAGCCAGCATGGCCTTGTCTTAAATTACTACAAATACAATAGAGGCTGGGTTTACACTAGCTGAATTTCAGATGAGTTTTTTAATTAGACTCAGTATTGTTTATGGTGAAAAACATAATAGTCTGTATGGATGATTCCACAGAAAATAATTGGTACTGTTTTTCCAACTCAGCTAAAAATCATCTAGTGTGACCCCAGCCATAGAAAGAGTATCCCAAACATACAAAAATATGATAAGAAAAGCACCTTATGGAAAATAATCTCCTAATATCAAAATACTTACTTTTTTTTTCCTTAATAGTAGTAGTAGTAGTAGTAGCCAGACTTTTCATCTTTCCTTTTGTGGGTTAGTAACAGAAAAAAGTGAGAATATTTTGATTAAGCATGATTATATCTACCTACCGGTAATACATGAAGATTTACTTGCAGTACATGATTTCTGATTCTTGTTGATCTATGTTTGCTTATTTCCTGCTAATTGCAGACAAAGTTATACCTGGGAACTCCAAGGGTCCCTTTGTCCCAGACATCAGTTTCTCCCCCTTTGTTTGATTGGGGACAGGGTTTACTGACATAATGTCCATCACACAAGTACCTGAACGTGATTTGTTTGGAGTGGAGTTGGGCAGAGATAGGTGGGATTATGGGTGTAATGGGGCAGTTTTCCAGTGAGAAGACAGTGGTCGGAAAACTTGCTTGTTTCCCTGAAGACCTGGCATTTGCCTTGCAAGCAGAGGCCTCCTGATGAAACCTGACAAGTTCCCAGGTCAGTTGCTGTTGCTAAGCATCTACTAGTATGCTTTCATAGACCTTTAGACATCTTCATAGAAGTGAAACAAAAGCTTTTTTGTTTTACGTGCAGTTATTATTAAACATTGTATAAATTCTGAAGAATATTCATAATGAATAAGGAAAATGTTCAATGTTTAGTTGGTACTATTCCTTAAAAATAAGCCTTTTATGATAGAACAGTTTGCAGGCTTCTACTTTGGATTTTCTCTTTATTTTATATGGATTGTAGCAAGACCCATGCCCTTTATTATATACTTGATGTTTATAGTAGGGTGAGTGCTGCTATTTAGCTCTGGGAGAGTTTTAAAAAGTGGCACGAATCAATTGGATTAGAAAAGAATCAATGGGCTTAAGAAAACAGAGACCTGCTTTATTTATAAAAATCTGGAAAATCTAAAGTCTTATTGAGAAAAAGTGGGAAGATAAGCAAGGCACACGGTTAGCAATAGAGAAATAGCCATGTCAAGTAGATTTGTATTGATTAGTGGGGAGAAGCGAAGCTGTTTAGCAAATGAGAATTTAAATTAAAAGGTGCATTATCCAATGTATTTGTGCTGTGACAAATCTGTCTCTCTCAAACATTTCCTTGAGGGGAGTCATTTGGTGAAGTAGTTTCCATTATCAATTCTTCATTGATTCATAGCTGCAGATGTGCAAACTGCTTGTCAGTCCTGATAGTTGTACTTCTGCAGCAGCTGCAAGGATAGCAATATCAGGGATTCATGTATGTATTTGTATTTATTCAGTTATATTACACAACGCTTAACAGAGATTCATCATTCACTTTAGTCCCTGACCCATGGGGTTTACAATCTAATTTCTATTCAGTTACACACATACCTATGTAGTATGTTTTTGGATTACAGGAGAAAACCACAGTCCTCAAAGGAAACACATGCAAGTATGGGGAGAACATACAAACTCCATGCAGATGGATTCCAGGGTTCATTGAACCCAGGACCCAGCACTGCAAGGCAGCAGTGCTAACCACTGAGCCACCACACTGTCATGGCCAACCTTTGGGGTGTGTAACCTGTGGGGAGATGCTGGAGCTGCCAGCCATAACATTGCCAGGGTTATTAAAGATAACACTGTGTGTAATACAGATTAAACAGGAGGTGTTATTTGGTGAGTTACGGCTATGATGGGTGAGTGCCAACAGCTTACGGCCCTGGCCCTTTGCCCAGATAGTCTGAGACTCCTGTTTTAAGTTGGTTTAATTGGTGCCGGTTGCGTGGCAGCTGCTGGCATACTACGTTAATGGTTATGAAATTTTAATAAAGCTGTGGCCAACTTTCTACCAATGCTACCGTGTAAGTCTCATTTATTAATGTTAACGATTAAGTGTAAATGTTATCATAGGTCTTCCCATTAGGCTGCCAAGCAGGAAGTAAAGAGGACTGCATTGGTGTGTAGAGCAGAAGTGATCAGAGTAGGAGAGCAGTAGGCAGTGGTGGAACTTCAGGGGGTTATTCACTAAGGTGCGAATTGGAAAGTCAAACAGCGGATTCCTATAGCAAATCTGTGAATGCGAAAATTCTCCTATTGTAAAGTCATGACCATGAGAATTTTTAAAAGTTGTAACAATTTTCGATTATTCTCATTATAAAGACACAACTGCCACAGTGTCAGTCTATTGCGACTATCTTTAGCTGGCGAATTCACACCTTTATACAACAACTTGGACTTTAGTGAATAACCCCCTCAGTGTGGAGTAGGAGGGGATGATTTTCTTAACAGTGTAAAGTGACACTCCTCAAACCTTAAGAATATCAAATTTTCCAGGACACAATGAAGGTTGAACATGAACTTCCCCTCTAATTAAAAGAGAACTATAAATTTGTATCATCTACAAGTGATTAGCAAGGGGGAGTTACTTATACCACTGTTAGGCTCTGCGCAGAAGGCATTGTAGCAGAGAGCAGGGGCAACACTGGAGCCTACAGTGAGTAACATACCCTTCCCCCTTGCTAATCACCCCTAGACAATATGAGCTTATAGTTCTCCTTTAGGAGAAAAAAAATATGGCTCAATGAAAGCTGATAAGTACTCGCATAGTTCCGGACACACTAGTGTATGATGCGCATACGCTAGGTCTGGAAAGCTGTGTGACGCATTTTGGCCGGTGTATTATACACTGTGCCCAAAATGCAACCACACAGGAAGTGATGTGAACGCCGAGGGAGTGTTCACACAGTCGCTGGTAAGTTCAAAAGAAAAATACGCTTGGTGTGTTTTTTTCTTTTTTTTTCACACTAGCGTATTATGCGCTGCGCATTATACGCTAGTGTGAACCTAGCCTTAAAGGAAAGATAACTGTAAACTTTATTGTTACTTAAAACTGTGTCAGTTGGTTGCACCAAATGCTGAATATATTTTTGGTATATCCAAATATTCTTTCAGGGTGGGAGCCTCCTACGAACCTGTTTTCTCAAGATGGTGCTCCCTTTATTTTTTTATCACCAGTCTAATAAGGTATTAAGTATAGGGGATTTCAGTTGTGAGAAAGTTAAATGTTTTGAGCTAAATCTCAATCTACCACAAGGATTAGCAAGACATTTGTGGAAAGAGAAGTTTTTAGAATGAATGTATTTTTGACAGAAGCAGAGATTGCTCTGCAAAAACAGCAAGTAATTTGACAATCACCATTACTAGAATGATAATGCCAAAGAGGAACAAACTTTTGTTGCAGCAGGAACTAAATAGAAAACAGATTAATTCCCAGTGTGCTTTTCCAAGTTCTTTGAAGTGGGGTCTACTATGGGCAAAACCAGGAAATATTAACAATAATAATGTCACATTGTGACTGCTGTAATAATACACAGCCCTGATCTGCTGACAAGAACAGTTAGTAGTCTCAAATGTTAACAACAATCCTTTTGTGATAAAAATAATCTAAAAGAGCACAGAATTTCTTTCATGCATCTTTAGAATCAATGAATACCTAATCAAATCTTTCTATCTCATACAATGTGGCTTTGGCATATTGCATTTGCTGTGTAGCATGGAGAGAAATATATTAGTGAAGCAAATAACTCCAGTTATTTATTCATACAAAAATCTCCACCAGGAATCACCTCACAACATCCAACCAGGAGGTTGATTTTTCTCATACCAGTTTTGAAAGGATAAGCAGAATCCTACATGAAAAATAAATCGTTTTTGGCAATAAACGACTTACTTTGTGCTAAGGCACAGAAGCAGGGAACTTTTATTGTTCTGTTGTCCTTTCAGGCATGAAAAACTAAATATCACCACCAAACCAAATAATCTTTCAGGCATATGAATCAGTTGTTTTGGTGTGTCTTGTTTAATTGCATAACAGGTCATAATTTGTAACAAGAACATTTCTGTCATCAATCACTTGTTTACACTTTATGAGCTCTCTCAACACTTTCTTTAATCAGTTCTTTTATTTATTGTGTTAGGTCTTTTAACCTTATTGTTTCTCAGCTTTGGGCTTTCTGACAGACAAGTGACACCCACATATTTGGGTAATTTTGCTTTGTATGTATCTACAGTAGTGCAGACATATTTACACTGCCAGTAAGGGAAACCTGAAAGAATTAGTCTGACATCAACTGGAGGAATTCAGGTTATTACTGGATATTCTTACATTAGGGGGTAATTCAGCAAGGTGCGAACTCACCTTCAATTCACCTCGCTAAAATGGTTACGCACTGGCTTCTCTCCTACACGTGCACATCAGTGAACGTTTTAAAGGTATTCCAGTCACCTCACGACCACTCGAGTCACCTCGCGAGACTGGAATACCTTTAAAGCGTTCACTGATACGCACGTGTAGGAGAGAATCCAGCGCGTAACCATTTTAGCGAGGTGAATCGAAGCATCGCAAGGTGAGTTCGCACCTTGCTGAATTACTAAGTACACAGCAGAAAACAACACTGCAAGAAATTACAGGATGAATCAGAAAGTATATCCTTACCTTTTTTAACCCATCTCTCACTGCATTTTTAGGGGGTTATTGGCTAAAGTCCAAAATGTTGCGGAAAGGTGTGAATTCGCCAGCTAAAGACAGCCACAATAGACTGCTACTGTCGAAGTTGTGGTTTTATAACTAGAATGTTGTCCCAGTCATGACTTTACTATGGGAATATTGTCACGGTTGCAGATTTGCTATGGGAATCCACTGTTTGAGAATTTGACAGTCAAATTCTCACTTAATCAATAACCCCCTTAATCTGGTCCCCAATCTTGAAGGGGTTCTTGGTCCAAAGGGACCACGTTGGAGGACTTATTCAGTCCAAACAGTCACATAATGGTCTGAGTTCAAATTTATTCAGCACTTCCCCATGTTTGGGTATTTAGAAAACTCTGCAAAGTGGCGAATTCGAGATCAATTCATATGCTGACAGTTGGTGTCTGTCGCAGTAGCAAATTCATAGGGATACTATGTGGCATTCGCCAGTTTAAGATGATAAATTAAGGGGTTGATTGCAGGGTTGTTACTGTCCAACTGACTACACCACACTACTCAAGAGATGGCTACTTTTTCAGTGAATAATAAGCCGAGAATTCACAACTATCAGAATGTAGAAACCCAAACATGAGAATTTACTATGACAGTCGAATTCTCACTTTGATGATGAAGCCCCTAAATGTAATGTTTTATATAGTATAGACAACCTCTGGGGACAGGCCCGCTTACAAATTAGAGTAATGCCTGTAGCTTTAAATACATAAATGGGTGCCAGAGGTTCTTCTTTCTAATTGAAACACATTATTCACTGCACACCAACTGGAACATATACTGCTAACTTAATAGCACTGTCCATATAGGGCACAGTATATCTTTGTGCATAGTTACCACCCTTACATTAGCAACCAACGAGCAGAAGCAGTTCTCAACACTTTCTGGCATGTGCACAGGAATCCTATCTCTTGGGGATACTCAGAGGAATTCTGCTTCGCATCCAAGATGAAACCAGTCTGAGTACTTCTTACTCCAAGGGTACCTAGAATACTGCTACCCTATGGCCCTGTCACTTTAAGACCCTGCTCCAGATGCCTGATATTTCATCCAAGATGTAAGGATTTGGAACCGTATATGAGGAGAAGGAGGTCACTGGAGGATACCACACTGAACTTGGCACCAGCTTTCTTAGGGCGCGGAGTCTAAGGTACTCTCCGGTCTTCACCTTTAAACCCCGCAAGGAGGTACTGGACTCAGCTGCTGAGAGTACCCAGGTCGTGGCCCCTAAGCCAGCTGTTCAGTGGTGGTACGGATTAGGTGAAGGTGCAGGATACTTGAGCAGATACTGGGCACAGGACTGAGATGCAGAATACTGGACGCAGGTGCAGGTATATGACACAGGACTCTTTAACAGGAACAGGTTAACTTTAGCAAGGCAGAAACTAACAGAGTAGGATAACACTAACTGTAACAACAAGTATACTAGCCCACAAATACTATAATTGTATTTCTCAAGTTCGAATGTCGAATTCTCAAATAGGAATCCCATAGCAAAACTGCAGCCGTGACAATTTCCCCATTGTAAAGTGGCGAGTGCAAGAATTTTTCATAGTAAAGTCGCGACAGCAGACTTTAGTGAATAACCCCCCCTCCAGTCTGCAGCCATGTAAATATGCTGGCATAGCCTATGGAAGTGGAGTGGCTTTTTTTTAGAAAGGATTGTGGTTAGGTTAGTTTCCTTTGCAAGTGCTTGTTGTAAGCGTT
>WMED01022137.1:0-11745 GCA_019650415.1 Pipa parva | reverse complement strand
TGGCAGAGTCCAGTCCTACGCGTTTCGCTGTCAGCATAATACTCAGCTTCCTCAGGGACTGTTAATGAAAACACTCATAAAGCATTCATTTTTATGGATAGCATGCTACTGTATATCATGTCACTAACTTGATGGTTAAGGTTGAAAAATGTGGTCAGCATAGCAGTTGTCAGATAAATTAGACACAGCCTGATGCATTAAATCTTCCCACTGAGGATTCCAGTCACTACAAACTAATTTTCTATTTGTCTGTATGACAGAATCCATAAACTATCTTATCTCTAAGGATTAAAATCAAGCCTTTAGTTTCAGTTTTCAGAATCATAGTGATTTTAACAACACAACTGCCACCTTTTCATGGTTAGAGGATTATAATGATCCTCCTCACTTAGCTTTCCTTCTTCTTTAAGACTATCCTCCTTAATCCCCTAATAGAATTGTTTGACATCACCAAATGAGAGAAGCTGGAAGATGGAAAGAAAGTGGTAGATATTTTACTGCTTTATTTTGTAGAATGGATTTAGTAATGTGTCATCCAAACAAAAGCAAGGTGATATGTTTATAATTATGTGATGGTGCTGACAAAAGAAACACTAAAGAAATAATTTGAGACACAACTATCACACACTGGAATTCTCAACTCAATAACAGATTTTCTTAATTATCACTTCTTTTTGGAAAATGTAATACTTACAATACTCTTCCCTTGTTCTTGAAGGAACCTCAAAAAGATCCAGTGTCTCAAAATATATATATATATATATTAATCAATTGACTATAAACTTCTGCTAAGTAATCCTTACAGTTTATAACAACAGTCCGTGAACTTTCATACATATCTCATTATAAAATATATATTTTGGGGGAACACTACTTAAGTTCAATTGAATTTAAACCTATGGTCCAGCATGGTTGCTAAATTATTATGATGGCAACCCAGGGCTTCTGAGAAGGAGACTGATATTTCAGGTGGAGTCAGAAAGAGAGTGAAAAGAATCATTTGCCTTATCCAACTGCAGTCTAATTAGATTTATTAGGGGGCTCTAAATGAAAAAACACCACTAACTAAAAAAGTGTAGAAACATGTGAAACAGCTCTAAAATAAATACATTTGAAAAAAACAAAAATGTTTAAACAAATATAAACAACTTGTGAAAATAACTTGTAAATATAATAATAAAGTCCACTATATTTAGGAAAAAAGTCCAAAAACTAATAATGTGCGATGCTATTCTACTTGGAAATATACCTTTAAAGCCCACTCCTGAATCGACCTCCAAAAACAAGCTGTAAAAAAGCATACACAAATGGCCACTAATAGTGCCCCATCATAATAACAAATAAAGAAGATGATAGATGAAGCATCCAAAAAAACCAAAACAATGTGTTTAGTGGGTTCACCAACTTGTGACAAAAAACTCTTAATCAAAAATCACCTGTGATTGTGGAGGCCTACCAGATGTATCAATAGATAGCATTCTTATATTACAATTAGAAAGATTGTAAGCATCAGATCACAATCGTGTTGATTGTAGATAGGATAATTTGTATATAACACACTATCCTACAGAGGTATTCATATAAATCCATCATAAAGAAAGGAATAAAACTAATATAGTGTAAAAATTCCTTTTAATTAAGATCATATAAAAAAAATTAAATACTCACAAACAAGAGAGTTACAATCAGCATTGTATATATTGCTGTATTTAGGACAACAGCATGGAACCTTCACTCAACATGTTATGGTGCTCAATTAGTAGCTTCTTCAGGAGACAAAGATGTATATATATATATATATATATATATATATATATATATATATATATATATAACTATAGTATATATATCAGTGGTGGATGCTGGCCTTTCAAGGGGGGGAAGCTCAATTTCGGACTACATCATAAAATGTGTCGGTTTATTTATACGTACATTCTACCCACCGTTCCTTTTCAAGAAAATGACCAACAAGGCGTCTTTTCCAGGGACTTGACTACACTAAACCAAAAGATCGCAGATTCGCTCATTTCACTGTCAATCGAAAAGGGATTAAGACTCAGACAGATCATCCATCATCATGCAAAAGCTGAGCATCCGGGCCAGCCAAGGCCAGCCCATTGCTCCATAGACCCCCAGAGATGCTGAGCGTCCGATGGGTGAGACAAAGCCCATCATTTATCCAATGATTCATTTCATTTTGCTGCACTTTTTGCTTCGCTATTGAACTCTGTGGACGCTCAGCATTCACACTGTTGAAAGCACTGTGAGGCTGCAGGAATGAATGAGAGGAAAGACGCATCATTACCAGTGATAAGAAGCTGATTCTGAACAAAAGTTGAGCGCGTTGTAGCACATATTTAGTTAATGACATGAGCTTTCCTTGCAGTCTTAGAACAATCGCCACTGATATATATATATATATATATATATATATATATATATATATATATATATATATATATATTCTTGTTTGGGAGTATTAATATTTTTGTTATATGGCCAAAAATCTGGAATCACTGAGCTTAGGAACAAGCCCAGCACTACTGGCATTAGAACAGCCAGCAGAGTTCACAAGTGGTGCAAGGAGCCAATCCACTCATGACACTTCCATAAGAAGAATTAAAGGCTCAGTTCTGCTCATCACAAAAAGCAAGAAGAGTTTACAGAATTTACAGAAAAAAATGCTTAGTTGTAAATTCTTTCAAGAGTTAAATATGTATCAACTTTCAAAACTCTCCCTTTTCCAATATTTCAAACTCCGTATATACAAAGTCCATTATATTTTAGGCTCTTATAATCAGCTAATGAAGCCACCCCATGTCTTTACCCTATCACAAACAAAGCTAAAATAATACCAGAGCCACATAGTGTGGGATATAGTTTCAATCTGAATAATCAAATCCAAATATTTGAAATGCAATATGAACCTTCAGTTAATATTGGTATATTTAATCTGACTAAATATGAATATGCATCAGATCGAATTTACTTGGATCTATACAAATTCAAATCATTAATCTCTGATCAACATCACTTTAATTGTACAGCAGAGGGCATTTAATATTGCTGGAGTTATTCAAATAACATCATTGTATATGGTTGAGCCTTGTACTAGCAATTCAATCAAAAATCTAATATAAGAATGGTTAACATACAGTAAATGGTGCTGTATAACCTTGTAGAAGTGAACCAGTGGAGTTTTAACTATTGCTACTTTTCTATGACAAATTAATTTTGATAATTTTTTATGACTTTTCCTTGCTATTTCAGTGATTTAGAACTAAATTAAATATAAGAAATCAAGGACTCATTATTATATAGCACATCATAAGCACATATTCCAGGTGATCCTGTTTAATTTAGTGAAGTTTAAATATTACTTTTGTTAAACTTTCGAGAGAACAAATCTTGAATTACAATGTAATCATTCTAATTATGAGTACAGTGAAACTGGGTATCTGTGGATAATTATAGTATATCATTCTTTATACCCTTAGTTAAACTTAGAAAATGTTAACCATATATTGTTCAAACCTTAAAAAGCCTGAATCATTTTGGAGTGATATTTTAGCTCAGAATGGTATTTAGACTCATCAAGCAGTAGATAAACATGAACTAGTTTGCATTTGAAAAACTAATATAAGATTAGTGTATTTTCTTTTTGTAATTATTCCAATTATTAAAAATGTGGCTTTAAGAAAAATTTTGGCTAGTGCAGGAAGCACAATCAAATAAAATTATATTCTGACATATTATATGTGTTCTCTTTAATAATAATGCATAAGTTAAACATGCTACTTACTTGGTGACACAGTACATTAGGTAGAATGACATTGGTACTTTATTTGCATCTATCTCTGTATATCTATCTAGTCAATCTATCTATCTGTTATAACTAGAGATGGCCGAACTTATGAAAAATTCAATTCGCCTGCTTCGCCGAATCTTCAGCAAAAGTTCGGTTCGGCACGAATTAATTTGTGCCGATCCAAGCTAAAAATTGGCTATTTCCAGGCATATATGGAGGCAACAGGGACATCCTATTAGATAAACCCCATCTAGTGGGTGTCCCTGCAACCCCCAAAGTGGCTATTTAAATCATAACCAGCAATAATGCAGTTATGATTTAAAACCCAATTATTTTCATAGCTTTATGGAAGTAATTAGGTATCCCAGCTCTAAACACACTTACAGTGAAAAGCATTCCTTTAGCAATAGCCATGTAGCCTCAGTCTTAAACTTCTTAAGAAATGTCACTGCACCAGAACAAAATCACATGGAGATGCTGGGCTGCCAAGCAAAGATGATTGTGTGGTTTTGTGGGTGAAATTTATGAAAAGCGAAATTTAAATTCCGCTCGCACGTGCGGAATTTTTCCACACGTACGGAAATTTTTACTGCATGATCGGAAATCGATCGAAATTCCGCACGTGTGATCGGAAATAGATCGAAATTCCGCACATGTGGAAAAATTCCGCATTTAATAAATTTCGCCCTGTGTGTTTATTCTGCTGTTACAGCTGTCTGCTGCACTCAGGGACACCTTATTGAATAAGCCCCATCTAGTGGGTGTCCCTGCAATCCCTAAGCCACTAAAGAGGTTATATAAACTAAAATTAGTACTAATTTAAATAATATAAGCTGTATTCAAATTAGTACTAATTCCCAGTTTCACTCTCTTTGTATAAAATTGTTGCAGTTTCATCTTATTGCCTGATGAAGCTTGCATTTACCATCTAATCCTTTAGGCAATAAAAGGCATCACTTAAATTCCCTTGTCTTTGCTTTTTACTCTCCCTAAGCCTAATAATAAGGGACTTTATAGGCTGAGTTTTTTTCTGCCTGTAAGGCAGCCCAGCTCCTCCTTGTGATTTTCACTGTAAGTGGGTTTTGAGCTGGGGCTATACCTAATTACTTCCATAGGGAAATAATTGGGTTTAAAACCATAACCAAGCTTTGCACTTTTGCTGGTTATGGTTTATATAGCCACTAAGGTGGCTTAGGGATTGCAGAGCCATCCACTAGATGGGGCTTATCTAATGGGATGTCCCTGAGTGCAGCAGACAGCTGTAACAGCAGAATAGCCACATAAAACCACACAATCATCTTTGCTTGGCAGCCCAGCTCCTCCATGTGATTTTGTTCTGGTGCAGTGACATTGCCTAAGATGGTTGCATGGTTATTGCTAATGGAATGCTTTTCACTGTAAGTGGGTTTAGAGCTGCGGTTATACCTAATTACTTCCATAGTGCTAGAAGGGCTATGGAAATAAATGGGTTTTAAATCATAGCCTCATTCTTGCTGGCTATGATTTACATAGCCACATTGGGGTCAAACAAAAACAAAAAATTAGTTCCACCGAATCACCCTAAAGTTCTAGTTCGTTTGGAATCGAATTTTTAGGGAAATTCGGAACAAATTCCACTTCGGCCAAATTGATTTGGCCATCTCTAGTTATAACGTAAATGGCTTTTCCGAGGCAAACTTTGCTGTGTAACCAGCAAATTTAAGTTGCAGTTCCATGTATGTATAGACAAGTTGTTTCTTTAAAAACGATAACACATAAGCTTAGTTTATAAACATAATAAGCAAGCTGCAAATGGTTAAAACACTTGCTTCTAAATAAAAAGATATTAATTTGACTTTTAAGCAAGATAAAATAATGAGAAAATAGTGTATTTTTTGCAATAAAAGGGAAGAAATGAATGCAAATCATGTTATACTGCTATATTTTAAAATCAAATATTTTTCAGCACATTTTATAAACCATTGAATTCGATAAATTCTCAAATAACTCAAGTATCACATTCTAAATATTTAAAGCGTGTTTTACTGGATTTGTAATGAAAAACATAATTATTGCACACATCCCAAAGATGAGCATTCATTTGAAAGTATCTTTTTTTTATGGTTACACAGTATAAAACAACTCAGCTGTATTTAATATAGGCTAATATATTATTCACAGAACAAGAACTAAAATCTGGACATCTTGTGATATAGTCCCACACACACACAAAAATGTAGGTGTATTATTAATGAGCGTTTATAATTTATAATGCATGAGACTAAATAGTAATACATATTAATAATAGTTATATTATTAATTATTATATGACATATGTCATTTTTTCATAATAAAATCTCAATTAAGGTTCTGTAGACAGATATAATTAATATGAAATTAGGCTTTGCTTAGCTCCAACTGTTCTGACACTCCAAAATCTCAATATTCCTGAGTTATCATATAGGGATGGGGGGGAGGTGTATTTATTAAGGTCATTTTGCCTTTTTTTAGACTATTCGATCTGTTTTGCCATTCTTCGCTATATTATCACAGTTTTTTTTTTTCATTTTTCTGCATTTTCCATTTCCTTCGAAGTATGCAGTGCCAAATTAAATGTATCCATATCTACAAAGATCAATATCAATAAATATCAGTGAAGTTAGTACTGCTGCACTTTACATTGTTTTGATTGAAGATCCTTTATTGAACGATATTTCGGATCTTTTCGATGGGGAAAAATTTACAGAACCATCTCCATAGGGAATAATGAGTTTTCGCTTCCGTCAACCAGACGAACACTTACCTGCTTGTAATGACTCGGAACCAATATTAAAGGGAGTAGGAGGATGCTGGCGTATACCACACTGTCCTTGGCGCTAGCTGACTTAGGGCGCGGAGTCTAAGGTACCCTCCGGTCTTCACCTTTAACCCCCGCAAGGAGGTACTGGACTCCGCTGCCGAGAGTACCCAGGTCGCGACCCCTAAGCCGGCTGTACAGTGGTGGTATGACAACTGCAGACAGACACTGGACAGGAACAGGACTCTGGACAGGAACAGGACTCTGACAGGAACAGGACAACTGACAGAAACAGGTCTCTGACAGGAACAGGTCTCTGACAGGAACAACTTCACAGAGACTGATACTATAAAACAAGCAGCACTTAGCCCAAACACACTAGCCTTAGCAGGATAGTGTAATTATAACCGGGCACCCAGGCTGGAGCACGTCTGCCTTATATAGGCAGAGAGACAGGCGCGCTCCTGCCTCTGCGAGTGCCCGGTGCACGCCCCCGTGACGTCACGGCGGGTGCGCCCCAGTCGCGCATGCACAAAGCGCCGGCAGTGCACGGTGTGCGCGCATAGGCAGGGAGAGCCCGGCACTGGAGCGGAGTGCGGTAAGTATTCCTTACACTGCTAAAGAAATTGGTCGGAAGGGGCTTAATAAATATTGATATTGCCAATATTGATATTTTCCCCCTATTTAGCGATATCGATATACCAATTCAACTTTGATAATTAACCACTAAACAGTTAGATTTGTCACTTATATTTCATGTAATGACTTTCCTTTGTGACAGATGGAACAGCTTACACCATTCAATAAGTAGGATTTAAGAGGTATACAGGTTGAGCTCACAGTATGTATTGTATGTATTTATTAATTTATATAGCACTAATACATTACGTAGCACTTTGCAGAGATTCATAATTCACTTCAGTTCCTGCCCCATGGGCTTACAATCTAGCTTCCCTATTAAATCACATACGTACACACACAAACCTATGTAGTATGTTTTTGGATTGTGGAAGGAAACCCACACAAGTGCAGGGAGAACATACAAACTCCATGCAGATGAAGTCCAGGATCGAATTGAATGCAGAACCCAGTGCTGCAAGGCCACTGCACTGCCCAATTATCAGTGATATTGATAGTTGATAAAATCCTCAACAGTATTTTTATTGTAAATTTAATTGCAAATATTTTTCACCCAGCTATTGTGGGCAAAATTTATTAAACTCGGAAAAGCTTGTTTTCACTTTTCTGAGTTTAATAATCGCAAGAACACTTACAGCGTTCAGGAGAACAGGCTGAATGTTCTCGCAATAAATATCGTGAGACTTGGTGTGTGTGATACTTTCTATGAGAAGCCTTTTCTATAGAGTATATCCATGGAAAGGGTAGCTAAACAGTACAGCTACCCTTTCCATGGATATATTGTATAGAAAAGCTTCTCACAGCAAGTATCACACCCCAAATCTCACGATACTTATTGCGAGAATGTGCATCCTGTTCTCCCGAACACTCAGACCGTTCGCCCGAACGCTCAGTATTCTCACGATTAAGCTCAGAAAAGCCGAAACGGCTTTTTCGAGCTTAATAAATTTCGATGTCATAGCTTCTATGTTATAGATCTTTAAACTTGAGATAAGGCAACTGAAAGCTCTGAATTATTAATGGGACTAGTCGTTGTATGTAGATTAGCTTTAAATTATTATTACATATGAGGTTAATTAATATATATGGTAATGTATTCATTATATGAGTATGTAGTACATAGATTTATTTTCACGACTGCTGTGTGCATAGCCTTAATTACCCTTTTTTCCCCATTTCTTCAGATTTTAGATGTTTATTATAGAGTAATGAACAATGAACTATTAGAAATGCATCTGAGCCTGAGCAATGGTGCTTAATGAACAATTCTAAAAGCAATTAATCCCCTTTGTCTAGAGGAAAAAAAGCAAATAAGAAATAAATTACTTAAAAATGTAATAACAACAACAACAAAATCCCTTCCAATAAAAAAAATTCCCTGATTCTAGCTTTATAAGCCTTATCTATTACAAGGTGTTTCTACCAGAATTCAAATTCTTTCTTTTTCATGTTGTTTTTCAAATGTTTCACACACTCCCCAAAAAGAGCTTTCCCTTACACCAGGCCAAGGACAAATCCTAGTCATAATAGTCTCATATCAGCTATTAATGAAGGTATCACCAGATATGCAAATTAGAATAGCACAAAAACTAAAGAATTTACTCCCCACTCTAATAAATGCTGATCTTCACTTAGTGAGTGCCAAGAATCTGACAGCGCCCGCTGATTTATTAATTTAGTGCAAATTGTCAGAGTTAAGATACCTTCTTTTCATCCATCATTAAGGTATAGAGAGAGGTTTTGACAAAGTGCGCTACCTTTGCTTACAGGGGAACAATCTCCAGAATACAATTATCTTAATTAGAAGCAACTGATAAAATAATCAAATTTTGAAACACACTTAATTAAGAAATCTAAAGCACTTTCTTTCTATAAATACTTTCTTTCTGTTCTTGTGTTTCTCTCAGCTTGCCTTCCTCTGCTCCCCTATTGTCACTGAAAACCTTGAATTGTTAGCAGCATTGTGTAGTCTATTTTCCAGCTATTGTTCCTGCTTGTTCCCCTACTCCCCCAGGCTGTTTGTAGCAATGTGTAATTCACTGTAGTATGAATCAATAACACATTCATTCATTTCTAAATATAATGTGTGTCATGTAAAGAAAACCCATTTGAAAAATGTTCTTCTTTATACCTACAATGTGTAGTAAAGGAAAATATTTATCTTAATTTCCCATTATTGCAAGGGAAGTTAGATGAAGTGGATTGCAGCCGTTGATAAAGAAAAATTAATTGGTATGTATGTATGTATGTATCTATGTATAATTTTATTTATAAAGCGCCACATATTTACACACCGCTGTACAATTCAGCAATACAAATACAATGGAGACATAGGAAAAGTGCATTAAACAATACAAGTATTATAGCACAAGGATACATCACTTTAACTGTTAGGTTGCAGTTGACACAAGAGGTTTGAAGTCCCTGCCCCATAGAGCTTACACTCTAAGTGGGAGAAAGACTTACATACACAGATAGGACAATAGGAGCTGTAGAATGTGTTGAGACATAGCTCAATAAATACAAATAAATAGATCAATAAATACAGATATTAAACATGAATAAATAAAGATAAAATATATACTTAAAATCAATGATAAGAATCAGTGCTAGTGCTCCAAAAGATAGGACTTCAATTTGGTTTTGAATGTGGAGAGGGAATGTTCCTGGTGAAGGGAAAGGGTTAAAGAATTCTAGAGGTGGGGGGCAGAGACAGAAAAGGGTTTAAGATGAGAAAGGGCAGTATTAGTACATGGCATGCAAAGCTGGTTGTTTGAGAGGAGCATAGTTGATGTTGAGGAATGTACAGACAAGAGTGAGGAACTGTAAGGTGGGGCAACAGAGTGAAGTGCCTTAAATGTCAAAAGGAGAACACACTCTAAGGTAAGGACTTAAATTACAACTTAGCTACTGTACTTTTGAGTACAGTATGTAGGTACAATAAAAGTATAGTGTTGAGTTATTTAATTTATTATTTACAAATTTAATATTATAATATTAATTGGAGTAAATAGGAATAGAAAAGTAAAACAAATACTGAAACTTTGATTCATTCGTCATTGTACAATTTTGGAATCTAAAAATGTCTTGTATTTTGAACAAAATAGAATAGCAACTGCTTTTTTCATATCTATTAACTTAAATTATATACAACACATCAAACTGAGTTTGCTTGTTTTTGTTTTAAATAAATAAAAACCATCTTTTTCATGCATATTAATAACTTATTAGTATAGAACAGTGTCTCAAGAAAAGGTTAATTTGTACATTTTTCCTAAAAATAATGTTAGAGCGTGACTGATTTTAGGATGTGGAACAGACAGTCAAACCCTTTTCTAACTAAAATGAATGGTGTATTATTATTGGAAAACATATCTAGAAAGTGCCATAGAAAATTTTTTACTATGATATTTAAAGGCAAAATTTAATAAACTCGTAAAGATCCGATTTTGTGGTTTTGAGTTTATTCCTGAGAGATCTCAGCTGTTTTTCATTGTAAATAATGGATATTTACCATGAGAAACAGCTGAGATCTCTCAGGAATAAACTCAAAAACACAAAATCGGATCTTTACGAGTTTATTAAATTTCGCCGTTTAGAGTAAATGTTTTGCTTTGCCTAATTTGACATATTGCCGTTTTAGTTTTTTTTTTACATACATATTTCAATATTTAAACTATGAAACAATACAGTTTCCATTAAAGTAACCATTTTCCATTAACTGTTTTTATTAAAGGGGAAATTAGAAATAAGTAAAGATGTTAGAGACAATTATGCATTTCTTTATTTCTGTTTCAAATATTTAGGAAAATAGTAAAATGTTTGATAGAAATTCACAAAAAGAAGGTACATTCTTTAACATTTTGGATGTTAATGTTATTGTCTATAATTTGCGTCAACTATATCCTCCAATGCTCTTTAAATAAGATTAATATAATTTACAAATCAGAAATAACATTGAATGGCTCAATCCCATAGTGAGAAAAACATGTCTTAGGTTCTCACACCTGTTGGCTTCCCTTGTGTGCTTTGGAGACAAGATGGTGGACTTCAACACCAGAAATTTTGGAAACAAAAAAGACTACTATGAATAAACGTCTATACGTGAAATGCGGTAGAGCGGTGTGTTTTTTGTCTACATGTAACAAAGGATTTTAATGTATATTTAATAAAGAAGGCTTTTTATCCAATTGGAGTGCCGGAGGACTATCTTAATATAATTTACATTAACTTCTTCACAAACAAGGATAGGTAACAGTATATTACGTTAAATGTTTTTATACTATTAAATTAACAATTTATATACCTGTATAGTGTGTTAATAGTGCTATATTTCAACAAGCACAGTTGATATGTAAATATAATTAGTGTATTCTTTATTAATGTAAAACTATTTCTGTTAGAAACACCTGCCTTCTCTGAAATGAGAATACTACACAATTAAAATGTAATTAAACTCATTCTACCGTATTTTTCGCTCCATAAGACGCAGTTTTTTTCCTCCCAAAGTAGGATGAAAAAT
>WMED01022136.1:0-11746 GCA_019650415.1 Pipa parva | reverse complement strand
TAGCCAACAACACTGCACAGAGAAGTTCTCATAGTGTAAAAATAACTTTAATTACGAAATATTAAAAATACAAAAACTACTCACAAGGATGTCTGTTAAATGAGTGTTTTGTATAAAACGTCCTCTAAGGCAGTTTATATATCCTAATCGTCTCTATGCGTTTCACCTCATCACTGAGGCTTCATGAGGAGAAAAAGTTTGTGCATGTTTGTAGCTCTGTGTGTTTCTGCTTTTTAAATGTTGCTGGCTTATTCGGTACAGTACAGGAAGTTACGTATTGATGCGTCATATCCTGTTTTATCACTGTTGGAACACATCTTGCGTTCCAGCTATTCCAGTAGTTTACATCTTATTCATTAGTAATACGCTGTAAGGGGTGACGTATCTCTACATCACTTCCCATCTCTTTTGCCATGTGTATTCTATGCAAGTCTCTGATAAAATTCTATGCTTTCTATGCTTCAGGAATAGGCTTCTCAGTGACACTGTTAAAGGAGGGCTTAGTAAACAGAATTTCTTGACAAGTTCAGAGACCTGTATTTTGCCTTTCCTTTGACATTCAGGAATTGGTGGGAGTTGTTGGTAATGTGTTTCTTAACCGATGGGTATTATGCATCGCAAAACAGGTGTTTCTTCTCTTCTTCAGGCATGGGATGTCACGCCAGAAGAAGAGAGCTAAGTAGTCTGGGAAGCTTGCTTTTACCATCTATTCAGTTAACCAATAAAAAGGCATCACCTATACTCTGCTTGTCTCTGCTTATATCTATGGCTAACACGGTGCTACACTGTATTGCTTGGTTAGCATGACTTGATGATCAACATGCAGGTTTATCGATCCTTTGCCTAAAGCATACCATGTTCAAAGTGACTTTTTTTAAAAAATTGTTAATTATTTCGGATAAGTTTAGAAATGACTTTATGAGTATAGTTCAACCCAAGTTCACAAAAAAAAAAAAATGCATTGTTGAGGTCCCTCCTACAATTACACGTTTTGCGCCTGGTGGTGCTTAATCATAGTGTTCACTATGATTAAGCGCCACCAGGTTCGAAACGCATAGATGCTTGTCTCTCTTTTATCGTTCCTGGTTTTTACTGATTTATCCAATAAAGAAGATGTTTTTATCTACCTTGGAGTGCCAGAGAATATTCATGTTACATTGAGGTAATTGAGACATCTTTTTCTACTCTTCTGAGCACCTGGCTTTCATAAAAAGCTTTTACTTGGGGGATAGAGCAGTCTTTGCTTTTTATCATCCCCCCTACAATTGTTTAATGATCAGATAGTCTGGTCATCAGACCTCTTCAGAATGATTGACACCGAATCAATTTTGATGGAGAAATGTGAATAATTTATCATTAATTTTCAAAATTATTTTCCTTCATTTAGTCTTCAATACATTGAACTGAATATTTTAATATAGTTAATAAATCATGTTTTGTAAGATTTACAGTAGTTCTTGAATTTGCAGAAAGGTTATATAATCTGACAAATTTGTGACTGTAGCACATCGCTAAACCAAAAGAAATGAGTTTGAGTAGAACAATCGGTTGCCTGCCTTATGCTGATGTTTGCAACTAGAACTTGACTTTAACCAGTAGCTTCCAGTGACTGTGCTGTACACATTCTTGCAGATTCTGCAACATTTGAACCCAATTTATTTAGCTAAAACTCTGCAAGGTCATTCAAACAACTGGTTTAAACAGAGTCCATTAGAAAGCGGTTGTCTTATCTTACTTACACCTGTTATCCTCAACTAAACTGATGAAACAAATGTTTACTGTGGACAGGTCATAATTCAAAGGTATAGCAATAGGTGAAAAGGATGTACCGTATGTATAATTTTATTTATAAAGCACCACAAATTTACACAGCGCTGTATAATTCAGCAATACAAATATAATACAGCCATGGGAAAAGTGCATTAAACAATACAAGTAAAATATCACAAGGATACAGAACTTTAATTGCCAGGCTGTGGTTCACACAAGAGGTTGGAGGTCCCTGCTCCATACAGCTTACAATCTAAATAGGAGGAAGACTTAAAGATGTGTAAGTAAGGGCTGATAATTATAATTTACCTCTGTATATGTAAAAATACTATATGCTGTGTCTTACTTTACTGCATAATGATAAAATAGAAGGGGAGTAGCTGAACAGTGTGGTTACTTTGCTAAAAAATGTATTGTGTAGAGTGCATTACATGTTTTGGGCAATAAGCCTTTTTTCATTGTATAGAGTGGATCCATTACATGGCTTTTAAACACAACAAACGTCCCCCACTTACTGCAGCAGTAGAAACCCTCCCAAAGTGAGAAGAGATGTGACTGCAACAGGATATTCTGCCTCCACTTTCCAAAACGTTAGTGCTAGTCAGCTAATATTTAATTACATAATAAAGTGCATAGGGAAAAAACCTTGCACTGTCCATAAAAAGGAATCTCTCAGGGCATTATTACATGTATATAATGATGACTAATGAATCAAAAGGAGCAATAATAACATTTATTATTGAATTTTACTTTTTAAACAGCAGTTAATGCAATCATGGATGTGACTATAAGGGTCACAGTGGTCCCATTTATGACTTGGCACAAGCTGCAGTGCTTATTCTGCACCGCGGCCCAATTTGTTATGCTGCTGAATGCTATAAGGTAAGTGCTTGACACAATTGCAAAACAAAGTTATGAAAAGTCAAAGGCAATATACCAACATATCAACATACAATGGTATAGAATGGTATAGATATACCATTCCATTATATATACTATTATATATATAAATATACCATTCTATGCATATACATACAATGGTATAGAAAGCAAAACCTCTAAATTTAAAGGAATATCTGCTCAAATATCAATAAATGAAACTGCCAACAATTACCATTAAGTTTAGAGCAACTACATATAATATCTTTACGGCTGCATCTTTACATTACAGAGAAGCAGACTAGCTGTCTGGAAAGCTAGGAAAAAATGGTTCATTAAACAGTATTCCAAAGACTTTTGCTCCTGCATTCATTTTTTCCTTCTACGTGCACTGCACCTAATTTCTTAATTCAAAGACTCTCTTTCAAGCAACACTTTTTGTGGTCACCACCTCTAAGTTGTGGCCTAATTAGTTACCATTTTCCTGGGGCAGTTGGTGGCTAAACTGGTTGAAATGCCTGGATACTGAAGAGTCTGTGGAGGAGTTGGGTTTAAAGTTCCTAAAACTGCCCCAAGTTCCTTGATGCTGGTTTTAACAGCCCTGGTTAGTCCTCTATGTGCCTGTCCACATGGGCACATTACCATGCACACAACACAACAGGAATTAGCATAGTGCTTGGGTTAACATTGGTTCCCATGCACAGGATGGCACACCCTTATTCCTGTGATTATTGGAGTACAACATATGCATTCCAGGCATGCAATACTGACAACTTGTTTTTACAATGGTTAAACCTTTGACCATCCCAAGATAAGTCTACCTTACTAAGACACAATATATCCTTTAATAGCCCTCAGTAGTTAAACAATATGGTTCTTTTTCCAAATTTTTTAAAGTGACAATATCAATCCTCCTCCATTTTTTCTCTCCTGATTTAGAATTTAGAATGACATTTTAAGCACTTGTTTATTTTAGCTCTTCTTTAGTTAAAAAAGTTGTCTCTATGGGGGTAATTCAGCAAAGAGCGAACTTACCCTCAGATCCTTCACATCAGCTTGCAGAGACTGTTATGCATTCGCTGATGCCCTGCACGTGGACATCAGCGAACGCTTTAAAGGGATTCCAGTCTCGGCAAGGCAACTCTTTTGATGTCCGTGTGCGTGGCATCAGCGAATGCATAACAGTCTGTGCGAGCTGATGTGAAAGATCAGAGGGTAAGTTCGCTCTTTGTTGAATTATCCCCATGACTCATTACATCTTTTGCAATTTGTGTCACAGATTGGCCACTATAGACTCTTCTGTATGTATATAGAATTTCATTTATAAAGTGCCACAAATTTACATAGCGCTGTACAGTTCAGCAATACAAATTTAATACAGACATAGAAAAAGTGCATTTTACAATACAAGTAAAATATCACAAGGATACTTCACTTTAAGTACTAGGTTGAGGATGTCAAAAGAGGTTGGAGGTCCCTGCCCCGTAGAGCTTACAATCTAAATGGGAGGAAGACTTACATACACAGAAAGAAGGGTAAGCCTCTGAGAGCCTCTGCAGTAAGTTAAGGACGGTTTTATTAAAAAGGAAACCACCAGAAATTATTCTTCTCACTCTCAGAAACTGTACTTTTGGTATTAGCTTAATTACCCATGGGTTAATAATGTTGGACACATGGGGGGGAATTTACGAACTTTTTTACAGATATCGCGATATCAAAATTTTAATGACATTTGTTTAATCTGTTTATTTCTCTGGAAAATCCATAATATCGCTGGAAAATTCAATATATCGATAACGGTAAAATTGCAATATCAATAATATCGATATCACAATTTTTCAATTTTATGAAATTTCGCCCATGGAGTCAAAACACTATGAACATCCAGAAAGACAAGCAATGCCTTATTGCTTTATGGGGTAAACCTAATCCTAGGATGCATGTAGTCAGTGTCCAACAAAGCTTTCAACTGATTTATGGCAATTAACCCTTGACATGTAACTGGACCATCATCTGCATATCTAAAATACATTAGAATGTTAGGTATATAGGTGGCTTCCAAGAAAATCAATTAGGAAAAAATTATGGAAAGAAGACAATGATGTAACCTGCTTTGTCAGAAATAATTATTGTCAAACCAGAAATGATTCTTATCTAGAAAAACTGCTAAGCAATCTAGAGAGGCCTCCTCCACACAGTTTTTGCCTTCCTTCTGGGAAATGGATGTATACAAGCTTTGGATATTAATGCTGCAAGGCTAGATGTTGTTATCTAGAGTTGATATGGCTGAAATACTTTGGGGTTGGTCATTTGCTGCAAAAATTAGAAACAGAAACAGCTCTGAATGGATTTGAAAGTGAAAGTTAATTATCCTTTACCTTTGCATGTGTTAAAGTACAGTGCCATTTGCTATGTTTGTCTTACTTTATTGCTGCTTTACCTAAAGGTTTCATTATCCAGATGCAAACAGAAGAGTATAAATTGTCAGTGTAATAGGGCAACAAATCAAATTTGTGTCTGGTTGGACCAAACAAAGTTAATGCTGCATCAGGGTATGGAATATGCAACTTTATAAAACTTTCTGCCTTTAAGACTGTTAAAGGTAGATTTGCTGATTACTTTTGTCTAGGAAAATGTTCATTTTCATCCCTATTGTGATATCATTCAATCTTAAGTGTAACAGGTGAAGACTAGGGCAAAGTGTAGTGTTTTAATTAAAGCACAGCTGTTTTCCGTCATTATTTAGTTATGGTCAGCTGTTTCAGTCTAGCTCAAATAAATACACTCATGTTAAAGATGACTTTAAAGACCTATCTGAAGAAGTTCTTCAAAAAGTTGTTTATTTGTCATCATACTCCTTGAGCATTCATTCAGTTTAAAGGGATATAAACCTTTATTATATATTTTATATTTTACCCTTATGATACCATAAGTCTACATTTCAGTAACACACCTGCTGGTTTCTTGTTTGCTCTAAGGAAACAAACAAGTTCTCTGGATCAACTAATTTACTGATTACCACATAAATGATCCAATGGAAGTCACTGGCATACAGCATCTTACACCATCCTATCCAATAGAAACTTGGCTGACAAGGTTTTTACCATCCAAGACAATCGTTATATGTGGTAAGCACTGTTGATTTTCCTCTATCAGCAGACATTTTATTTATCTGACTGGTATAGTGTGCAGTATCGCTTTTTTTATTTACCAAACAAACTCCAACCTGTTCGACTTATTATTGAAAGAATTTGAAATGCTTGCCACACCTCTTTTCCAAAACCCTTAGTGCCTAACGTTTGTCCAACTTCCTTCTCCTTTAAGATTGGATTCCACTTGACAGGGTAGCCATCTCCACACAAATCTTGGACCCCAGCCCAAGTAGTGCCCAACTGCACCCTGCCTCTCACCCAGAGGTGCAAAAACACCATGCAAGTTTTATAACCATTCTGCCAAGGGCTGCCCATATGACCCCTTATAATGGGCAGATTCTCCCTCCAAATCTTCCATGGCCCTTTCGACTCCTTGTTGTACCATGCGGTATTTCCTGAAATCTTTTTTCTGTGTGGTACTTTTACCTATAGGTTAGTAATTGGTGGGGTACTGAAAGGGCTTGCCATTCTACCTAATTTAACTTCTTTACACAATTTTTTCCTACCCACCCCTGGGAATTCTGCCGCTGATTTCAAGTTGTTACAAATCCCTTTTGGTTTCTCCCCTTCCTCAAATGGTTTCCAAAACCCATTTTAAAAACTCTCTCAGATTTGAGTTTAACTGGGGATTTCCTCCTCTTTGAGGAGTGTCACTGTGTTTCCCACCCTTGCCCTTTTTGAAGCATTTGGTAAAGGAATGTGCTCCTCCGCACCCTGAGCATTCCTGGTGAAATTGGCATGAACTGCCCCACTTACACTGGCACTCTTTGAATGTGAAGCAGAACCCTCCCTTCCTTGCGCCGGAAGTTGCTGTTTGGGTTCCCTGACCCCCAACGCTCCTGGGAAAGGGGTTATTCTTTTGAGGCCCCATCGTTATCAGACAAAGATTAATGTCTTTATGGTCTGATCGCATGGTGGGGCATGCCTGGTGAGTGACGTCATCATGCCTCAATCCAATGTCTGTGGGCATACAAAATACCCCTGGAATAGAAGAGCAGAAAATAGAGTGGAAGGGGTGATTGACAGGGGTGGGGGCAAGCAGGAAATAAGGTAAGATAGTGGTGGAATTTATCATGTGAGATCTCATGTTGCTCCTGGGAGAAATCAAATCATTCTCCTGATTAAACTCGAAAAAGCCAAAAAGGCTTTTTTGAGTTTAATAAATTTCGCAATACTTAGACCTTTTTGTTTTTACTATAGTTAAATGTAACCGTGTTTTAACTGTGATTGCTGTGTTCAGAGGTTCTTACGTAATAATACTGGTCTTTGCTTTCTGCACCTTTTCTTTCCTGCAGGGTTCATTGTGTAAAAATGCTTGTATTTAGATGAATTCTGTTGTCTTAGAATGGTTGTTTGCTAAAAATTCTAGAAAACATGTTTCTGATTGTCATACGTCAGTGTTCAATGACTGGTAAATCTTCAACAAAACAGTTTGAACATGCCCTACTCTAACTGTTTAGATTCTAATGATCACCCCATTTCATATCTAGCTATAAACAGACACTTCGCTTCATTCCTTAATGGGAATGATCTGTAACCTGTTGTGTAGTTCATTTCATTTGCAGAACTTTAAAAGGAGTACAAAACCCTTCAAATGAATATGCACAAGCCTCTATCATTTCATTAATAAAACATTACATTAACACTTCTGTTTCACAGTTTATCACCAGCTCTGCTGATTAGAATGTTTAGTGCATCTGCAGCTAATGAAACGGACAGGATATAAAATTCAATCAAATGTGAACAAACAAAATTGTGCAGGGTCGAAGGAGAAAGATTAACTAGTGTAAAATTTAATTTTTCTAAGAGAAATTGCAATAGGAATGTTTCATAGTATTTTTCTATAAATAACTGTCCAATGTAACTAAAACATTATAAAAAGCAAAATGAACAACAGTGTTCATATGCATATTGTATACCTTGATCATCATAGGGGTTAGAGTCCCTTTAAGTATGACATCTTCTCACAGGTGTTGTTCACCTAGTCATTCATGTTTCCATTCTAGGGACCCATGGAATACACTTTATATGAGTATGCTGTATGTTAGTTCAGATCAAATTTTTCATAAATTAAGGAGTAGCCAGGTAGTCAGAATTCCCCACCCTAAACCAAGACAACATATTTTCTTCTATTACAGATCTATAAATATGATCCCATAGACAAGATTAATTCTATCAACTACTTATTTAAAAAAAAACCTATTGATGGAACATATCAGATACTAGCTCTTAATGAATAACACCTTTCATAATTATATTACATAAGCATCGACTATAGTCACATGATTAATGAGCTGTCTGTCAGGAAGAGCACTTACTGGGTCTTCCGGCGTTCGTGTGCGGTTCCGTTGCGGTCACAAAAAGACGCCATTGTGCTTCCGTCGTGGTCGCGAAGCATCTCAAGTAGAGCCTCGCGAGCTTTGCTGAGACTGGAATCCCTTTAAAGCGTTCGCTGATGTCCACGTGCAGGCTATGCGTACTGAATCGAACGATCGGAGGGTAAGTTCACTCTTTGGTGAATTACCCCCTGAAAGTAATGACTATCAGCTGTACAATGGCACACTAGTATTTCATAGAGAGAAATATGTGCTAGGACGTTTCTTGCTGCATTTTTTCGACCATATAAATCGCATGGCAAAAAATACAACAGGATTAGTAGAAATAGGAAATGAATAATAGCAATCACACACGAGAGAAAAGCCTTGAGATAGTGAGGTGTTTCACAGGGAAGTACTGCCCGAATTGTATTTAAAAAAAAACAAAACATGCTTAGAAATATTCACCAGTTGCGAAAGCGCTGGCATTTTTTCATCATGTGCTTTAAAAAAAATGCAGTAGAAAATTCACCCGTGTGAACCCAGCCTAAAGTTTACAGTTCTGTGTAGGAACAACTACCATCAATGACTAGAATATTGACCATTCAAATGTATCATTTTCTTTTTCTGGTGTTACCTGTCCAAGGATGCTACGTTTATGCATTTTTTTGACAAAAATGAAAAATTTGAGAAATGCTTATAAATAATACACAGTACGCACAGGAAGTGTGAATGTAAACAATGTGAACACTTGTGCTCTGGGTGCAGTCACTTACAATGTCATTTCAGTCCCAATGAAAATATGACATTTTATCTCCAGGTCTGCTGCAAAGTCCCTTGTCCACAAAATTCTTTACAACATGTAATTTACAGGAGAGGGTTGCAGATTTACGCTTGACCTTTAAGGAGAAAAACAGGAGAGATTCTCTAGTGCAGAAATCTTTAACCACAGATAGGAGTTTAAAAAAAAAAAAAAGAATTGCACTCACAAAGAAATATGAGCATTGAATCTCTTTATCCTTGGATCGTATGTTGGGTGGCATCTATAGGACACATCAGCTGCTAAGCCAAGGGTCACTTCTGTTCTAATTCACCTTGATCTATACTCAGCGTTCAACACTATCGACCACTCCCTTCTTATTTGAATTCTCCATGCGCTTGGGGTCCGTGATCGAGCTGCTTCTTGTCTGGCTTCTTATCTTTCTGATAGTTTCCTTTTTGTCTCCCATGCTAATGTCGCCTCTTCTCCCGTTTCGCTTAATGTGGGGGTGCCCCAAGACTCCGTCCTTGGCCCTCTCCTGTTCTCCCTCTACACCCTTTCCTTGGGTGATATCATCAATTCATTTGGTCTCCAATATCACTTGTATGCCGATGATAACCAACTTTATTCATCCGCTCCTGTGCTAATACCTGAATTACAGTCTCAAATTTCCAACTGTCTCTTGGCTATCTCCTCGTGGATGGCCAAGCGCCAACTCAAATTAAATCTTGCTAAAATGGAATTGATTATCTTCCCCCCCAAACCTGGTCCCATTCCTACCTTTTCCATTCAAGTGGATGGTGCGATTATCAACCCTGTAACCTCTGTTTGTTGTCTTGGAGTGACTTTTGACTCTGCTCTTTCCTTCTCTAAACACATCTCTTCCACTGCTAATTCCTGTCAATTTTTTTGTTCGTAACATTGCCAAGATCCACCCCTTTCTCTCTCGCTCCACTGCTAATACCCTCATGCATGCTCTCGTTTTCTCCCGCTTGGACTACTGCAATGTTATTCTATCTGGCCTTCCAGTTTCCTACCTCTCCCCGCTCCAGTCTATTCTAAACTCTGCTGCCGGAATTCTCTCTCCGCAGAGGGGACAGCCCTTCTCCCAATCGCTCTCTGCTCCCTAGCTTTCCATAAGTAAAAGAATCATTTACAGCAGTGTTTCCCAAATGCCGGGTCGCGACCCGGTACCGGGCCACCAAAATGCAATGCCGGGTCACGAGCGCCGCTCATGAATATTCATGAGCCGGCTTCTTCATGATGCTACACACATTGTATGCCTTAAAACTAGGGCGTACAATGCGTGTAGCATCATGAGCGGCGCTCTTGTGGCCCGGTTATTTTTGTGCTTATCCTTCATGCCGGGTCATGAAGGATAAGCACAAAAATAACCGGGCCACAAAAAAAACAACTTTGGGAAACACTGATTTACAGTGTTCTCCTTTTGACATTTAAGGCACTTCACTCTGTTGCCCCACCCTACATTTCTTCTCTTATATGTCTGTATGTTCCCCAACGTCAACTACGCTCCTCTCAAAGCAATCAGCTTTGCATGCCATGTAGTGATACTGTCCCTTCTCATCTGAAACCCTTTTCTCTCTCTGCCCCTGTCACAATAGTCTAATATGTTTAAAAGATTTTAATGCAAAGATTAAAAGTACACTAACATGAATTCAGTAAAACAAAATGCTCAAAGAAAGTCTCTAGTATCACCAAAGGGGTAATTCACCATAGTGCGAAGTGAGGTCTGGATCCTTCGCCTCACTTAGCACAGACTCTTATGCGCTCGCTGATGTCCTGCACGCGGACATCAGCGAATGCATAAAAGGGATTCCAGTCTCAGCGAGGTAGCCTCACCAAGACTGGAATCCCTTTAAAGCGTTTGCTGATATCTGCGTGCAGGACATCAGCGAGCGCATAACAGGCGAAGGATCCGGACCTCACTTCGCACTATAGTGAATTACCCCCCAAAGGTGATAACCTCCAACATGTTCTTCTGCTCTTGGGCTTCCTCAGGGAGTGAATGCAACTTTCTGTAAATTGTAACCTTATAATCAACTAGTTCTGACATCAAGAATTTGCAGTTATAACTTAAAGCAACCATCCCTCCCCTTTGCTGTTTAAAAACATCATTAGGAACATTTGCATGCTTTATCTTCAACACACTTCTATTAAAAACCTCTGCATTCCTCTGCCACTGTAGCTCTTCCAGTGAGTAAATACTTCATTTTTAAGTATTTAAAAGTCATAATGGAGTTCCATGCCATGTATTTAAATGGTCATAGAACTCCTTGGTGTTTATTAATATCCTTATGAATAACAGAAAGGAACACATTATCCACTATATCATTTGAACGGAATGGTCAACTGTTCTCTACAGTATGGTTCCCTACAATCAGTGGAGTTTTTGCTTCTACCTTACTCTCTGCTAGACGTATAATTGGTGATGGGAGTTAGATAACCATTATACTGTGTTCGCTTTCATTCAAATTACCAACACTACATTGTCTCACCTAAAGTCTGTACACAGAATTGTGTTGCAGTTATCTATCTAGATTTTGATATTCCTGTAGAATGCATTTCAAAATCATACCTTTTTAAATGGACGATCTAGTTTGTGTGTTTAATGTGGAGATGGAGCTCTTTGCAATAAAAAATGTGTTATACAGATAAATACATTATTTAATAACTATGTAGTCTGTAGATTTTATAGTCTTCCACTGAAGAAAGGATAATCTCCTTTGAAATCACTATCCACAAGATACCTATAATACATGCTTAATAGGACATTAGCTTAGTTCTACCTGTACAGTCATGGCCAAAAGTCTTGAAAATGACACAAATATCATATTTTCACATGATCTGCT
>WMED01022135.1:0-11444 GCA_019650415.1 Pipa parva | reverse complement strand
GAAAACACGTTGAGCATATTTGTGATTCAGATGTTGTGTTGGCACAAACGAAATGTAATAAATTAGAATGTTTAGGTTAGTTTTAATCAGTATATAGTATTGTAACATATCTCCTTTCAATAAACCCTTCAGTCATATAGTAATCCACTTATAGGCTTCAGGTTAAAACTCTGTAAATAGTATTATATATAGATTTTTCATTGTTTAGTATTTCCATGCAACACATTGTGTATCATCTAAAAATAACTAAAGAAGACAAGAATCAGCCATTATTTATTTGACATGTATGATGTTTACATTGTACAGTACTTTGTAAAAAAAAAAAAAACTGTAATTCCTAGAAGCAAATCAAATGTATGTGTCTACAGTTTCTTCTTAGGTCAATGCACACACAGTGTTTTAACAGTGTCGCTATTTAAAACAAGGCTCCTATTGCTTCCCAATGAATAGACATTTTAAAAATGCACTGCCACTTTAAGGCAAGTTTCAACCATAAGAATATACAGTTATTGTTTTACCTTAAAGAAATGGGACCCATCACAGCATTGTTTTAATAGCCACTATCAAAATACTGTGGGGGAAATATATCAAGTGGTGTTTTCACAATGGTAAAAAAAAGACGCTAAAAGATAACAGCTATTTACCATTATAAATGTTAGCAATTTCTATTTGTGTCCAAATATTAGCAAAATGTTAGCAATTTCTGTGCGCAAATGGCAATTGCTAACATCTGGACACAAGTCATTACTGTAAAAATAGGACGCAAAATAGGAATTGCTAACATTTATTATTACACTAATGTGTGCCTGGTTCTCTAACACCAGGGTTCAGGCAGGCGTTAATTTTACTTCTTATAATAGGTCTTAAAGTCCTTCTAAACTTCAAACAGCAACTGCGCCTGGTCTTAAACACCGATTTTCGCAAAAATTAAAAAACAGGCACAGCTGGTGCAAAATGGACGCAAAGTGAATGATAAATTGCTAATAAATGGACGCAAAGTAATTTGTGTCTATTTTTTACATTAATGCCAGTTTATACATTTCCTCCTGTGTGAGCCATTGCCCTGAAACCCAAATTTCCAACTAGTGAAGATACCTGTTGATAAAAATACAGTTTATCGCATGTAAAACATGTATCCCAGGCGGTAGCTATTAAACATTGGAACTTATTTTGGTGACAAACAATTCGTAGTATCCAAAACATTTGGCAAGCGTTAACATAATGATTGTACAAACATTAAAATTAATGACTGGACAGACGCTTCAAGGAGTGCTTTGTGCAGACATTACTGGTAATGATCATGCAGAAAACTTTTCTGACAGCGTTGTAAGCACTTGATTTGCATTATCCAGCACATCTGTTCTGTTTTCTACAATGTATACGGCACCCTTGTTATCTAATGCGGTTCTCAAGATGACCGCTAAAAATGTCAACGTTCCATAATATCCAAATATTGTATTGTATTTACGTGTTTTTGTAAAGCCATAACGGCCGTTATATGAATGTATTAAAACTGAAATATACTGTAGTAAACTCCCTCTATAACAAAGCAATCTGGTGGTGGAGGTGGGGGTTTAATTTGATTGGTCTATCTGGTGGGGTGGACAGGGGGGGGATATGTTAGTTATTTTTTCCCTGCTGCACAAACCAGTCAAATAGATGACATTATGACTATGGGGGTTATTGGCTAAAGTCCAGATTATTGCATAAAGGTGTGAATTTGCCAGCTAAATACGGTCGCAATAGGCTGCTACTTTCGCAGTTGTGACTTCAGTATGAGAATATTGTCACAGTTGTGGATTTGCAACGGGAATCCGCTGTTTGAGAATTTGACAGTCAAATTCTCACTCTAGCCAATAACCTCCCTATATCCTCCTAATAACAAATATTAATAGTGAATCTCTTCTAATGGGGGGTATAAATCATTCTCTTATTCATACAATTATTCATATCTATTTTTCTTTCCATGTTGCTACTTCTTAGGTCTCCAGAACCTGTCTACAGCACTGTGAATAAACTGGTGGAAAAACCTCCATCTCCACGACAATATTCTCCTGTAGAATGTGATAAAAGCTTTCTCCTTACATCTCCATATCCTCATTACCATGGAGGGCTGCTATCTGAAACCGAGATTTCCAGGTATTTTACATATTCTCTGACTCAATTTTACCATGTTCCAGATAATCAATAACTTAAAACCAGGTTGTTCTACCTGTAACGCTATTTTAACCTCTAATGGTGTTTATTTGCATCCACCTGGGGAAATCCATCCACATCTCACTCAGTCACCCCAGGGTTAGTAAGCCCCGCTTACATTTGGAGTAATGCCTGAACCTTTACTTTATAAAAGATGGGCACCAGAGATTCTTCCATGAACAGGAACTGTTTATTTACATAAGCACAGAACTGGATCTTCATACTTGCTTGAGGTAGACAGTTGTCCAATACATGTAGAAGACACAGTATATAGCTACCCCCTCTGTAGTGCAATACGATCCAGGAGCTGCTCTCACCCCCTTAGTGCAGGCATTCCAACCTCTGGACATAAATATAGGGTTTACTTGCTGATTTGAGATCCGACAATGCCTGGGTCTTTTCCTAGCTGCCCTCAGCTGCCTGCAGGGAACCTCCAACCAGCCTAGTGGAGGCCCTATGAACAAAGACCTTCCTATTTCCTGATCACTAACTTTTATACACTTGGGGAATACTCCTTCCAGATTGTTTTTGATCAATATTTACCTTTTTTTCGATTGGATTTTTAACTGAAAAAAGGTAACCATACCTTCCATTAGCAGTATGGCTAACTTTTCCAGAAAACCAATCGAAAAAACTCAACAGATAAACTATCGGGATCAACAAGAGAGATAATCACGTGGAATAAACTCAGAAAGACGAAATCGGGTCTTGAATTTTGCCCTAAATACATAATATCCTAAGGGGTGGAGTACAATCACTTCCATTTCATTATACTTGTTAAACAACATTAGGCTTACGAGCTGTGAATTCATGTACAAATGTAAGAATGAAGTCAACGTTTCAATGACCTGCAGAGTAGATGAAAAGAATAAAAGGGAGAAGTTATATTGAATGGTGCCAGTTGGGGTCTTTTATAATTGTTCCAGAACTAAACACAACAATAAATAAGTAGCATTCTACCTCTTCACAAACAGAAGTTAAGAATCCTTTCAGATTCTACCAGATATTGTTTTTGTTATGTCAATGAGTTCATATTCAACCCAATAAAAGAGTCAGTGACTTCACACCCATGAGGAGCCATTTTTTTTAAAATTTCCGTACAGTAAAGATATCCTTCCTGTGCTGGTGGTGAAACCTTCCGTCTTCCAGTCAATTGCGCCGTATTATGGTATAAAAGTTAATCTAGTAATTTCTTCGACTGATGTCACCTTTAAGATACTGCTCTTTTACGCTAACCAAATCCAATCTCTTTAGCAGTTCAGTAAATTCTGTATTTAAAGATTTATTCAAAGATAAATGTCCAAAGCTGTACAGTGTATTTCATAACTGACCTAGTGCCAATAGAGTTAACATTACTCTTGTTCTGAATCTCTTGCCCTCTGCTATTATTTATGCACATTAAGACATCAGAGTAGAAAAGATAAAATACAATTGCAATTTTAGGATAATGGGTGGGGGGGCGGCATGGGATGGGGGGGCAGCACGGGATGGGGTGGCAGCGCAGGACGGGGGGGCGCCGAGTGGGGGGTTGCCTAGAGTGCCGATAGGGCCAGGGCCGCCTCTGCTGTCCTTTGATCTGGCAAAGTCAAACTAGAGAATATGGACCAGTATGCCTTGCTGAATTCGCTACTTCAACACCCTCCAAAACTTGATAAGTGGGCAAAAGTCTTGTGCGTACGCATGCAAAGTGATGTGTAAGAGCTCCATTGTAAGAAAGACTTACCTGCACCCGATCCAGCGCCGGGTCTCCTCCCTTAGCGAGCGAGCGAGCACATGCATGCAAAGTGATGTGTAAGAGCGCCATTGTAAGAAAGACTTATCTGCGCCCGATCCAGCGCCGGGTCTCCTCCCTTAGCGAGCGCACGCATGCAAAGTGATGTGTAAGAGCGCCGTAAGTTGGTCACCATCATAAGGTTGTCAGATTGGTTATGAATTTGCCACATTGTGTAGATGTAGAAATGGAAAATGTCATTTGACTTTTGAACAATACACCAACTGTTTGAAATTTTATAAATAATATCTGCTTAATCGCTATAATAATTTTATCATTTTAAAGGAGATTTCCAGTCTTGGAATGACTAGTAATTTCCGTAATAGATATCATTAATATAAACCTTTTTTTATTAATGCCTAAATAACATGACAAATTTTCCAGTATTTGGTTTGATCATAAAAAAAAAAAAAAGGTGCAAACCCTTTTAACCATTGCACTTTGAGATCCCTATCGAACATTAAATGGGGCAGTTATTGGCCTGTGAGAAAATACCAACTTGGGAAATATTTAATAAACTCGTTATGACCCAATTTTGTCTTTTGGAGTTTATTCCCGTGAGATCTTGGTTGTTCGAATATCAATTGATCTTTTTTCAATCGATATTTACCGGTAGAAAGTTTACGATCAAGTTTTTCAAATCGGAATTTTCGTAGAAAAGGTAGCCATACTTTACATTATTGATATGGCTATCTTGTCGTATCAATCAGGAACCCACAAGTGCCCCCCCTCCTCTGTTGACATTAATTAGTGACCTCATGCTACCAGTCACATGGAGCCGCCCCTCCCAAAAGTGGCCGAACGAAAGGTGGAAAACAGAAGCTTTGTAGGAAAGTGGGAAGCAGAATCTCTATTCACTAATGTAAAGGACAGAACTGTTTGTAAAGAATCATCATTATATCTGATGGGAAAGAAAAACACTCAATTGTAGACATTTTATCAATAAATATCAAGGTCGGCAGTGACTTTGTCCAAGTATTTTAATTTTGGCCCAAGTGTGTATTTGAGTTTTCCCTATCTGACCACATCTCTAGGTCTTACTGAATATCTAACCTCAAGCTCACCTCTTACCGCTATCCCTATGAAAGTCAATGTGATTTGATCACTTCTGCATCTTGAGAAATCCATAAACTATATTCCCTAATGTGCTTTTTCCCCACCTTCAATAAAAGGGGGGGATCTTAGCATGAATTCTTTAGAAACAGTAATCCAGTACAATTTGGTGGGGGTTTTTTTAGCGGAAAGTAACAGAAAACAACTGTTTAGATGGCAGTTATTCACATGCAGCCCTTGTAGAAGTGTGATTCTGCTTTTCTTGCTTTTCTTTGCTGGTTGTAGCCATCTTTTATCTGTTAGATTTCCTGGGAAATTTCAGGAATATGTAATATCACCAGTTCCATAAAAAATAACAGTGCAGGGTGATGGGGGGATGTTTATTTAACATATACAAGTTGGCTACAACAAGCAATAGACAATAAAAAAACACACACAAAACAAATAACAAATAACAGGGTTTAACCTCACTGATATGTTTTTTATAAATACTACGTAGGATGAATTGCAGCCATGTCAATCCAAATTGAATGATATTGTTTTCCTGATGTTACTGACTCTTTAACCATACATCAGAATGATTAATACACTCAACCAGTATTTTGATATACTTCGCTCTAGATATTAGTCCGTGCCATTTATTTACAATTTAGGTTTCTCTCCTTTCCTTTGTTCTGTCAGTGCCTGCTTCTGAGCATGCTCAACCAAATCTCCTTCCTATTAAAAAAACAATAGTGGATTTTTAAGATTGCAGGGACACTATAACCGGGCCTAGTGACTCAGGGTAGTTTGTGCCAGCGGTGGCACCCTGATGGCTCCAATTAAAGTTTGTGCAAGTTAGCAATAAAAACTGTAAGTTGTTGATAATGAAAAAATAAAATAATTAAGTGGGATATACCTCTGATGTTACTTGCCCTTTAATGTGATGACTCCAGACTCAGGTGAATAACTTGAAATAACTCCAAACTTTACTGGTCAGTTGCATAAATCCACAATTGGAGCATTCCAATAATAAACATGTTACAGGAGAAAACTTCTCTTGTTGATTTCAAAAACTAGACACAGTTCCACATGCCTTTAGTGTAGATCAATTAGTATTTCCATTAGGATCTTACATTACAGGACTGAGGCCTGCCACGTCAGAGAGGTGTACAGTCTGGGTGTTCACCCCATGACTCTCCCCTGCTATTTACCATGTACTGTGTCTTATATAACTTGTGGCATGTTTTCCCTCCCCCAGGAACTGTGTGTAACATTTTCTCTAAACAAACTCATATTTTCCATATCATATTCCCATACTTATACAGAGTGAATGCTAGATGGCGCTATTCACTTACTTTCTGTAGTTCAACTTATTTCTATGGGAAACTATATTGACAGTTTTGATAATTGGTAATTTTACATTATTCCCCACATTTTGCAGATATTTTAAGGAGTGTACTCTCCTGTACACTACAGATTACTATGTAGATAAGCATGATATCATAATGGGTGAGACCCAGCTACTTATAAAATGGCGTCAGTGAAGACATTGGGCCTAATTGTCAAAAGGATGAATTCATCTATCAGATTCCTTGCTAGTTGCATTGCCAAAATAGTGCCGAATTCACTCCTCACTATTGACTAATTGGAGAATACACTTGCCAAACAAGCAGACAGCAAAGAACACTGTCATATGCATAGTGTGGCGTAGTCAGTCGAATAGAAATAGGATGAGAAGTCATGCGGAATGATGCAAATTGGACAAGTGAAGGGCAGTGATGTCAGTCTCACCATATCCCACTAACTGGATTCTGCGAATATTCTATCTGATACTATGTCACTTTGTCTCTAGGCCATGTTGTTACTTAGTCGCAGTTGCCATTGTCACTTTTGTATGAACAGTCATATTATGCAACACTGGAGTCCTGCCATCAACCCCTCCAATTCGCCAGTCTGAAGTGGTGAAGTCAAACAGGTGAATTTGAAGTAGTTCCCCTAGTCCAGGGGTCGGCAAACTTAAATGAGAAGGGAGCCATTTTGCTCCCTCCTCCAGCAGCGACAACTTTTTTGTGAGCCGCAAAGGGGGAGGAGTGCACTTCTCCCGACCACATGACCTGCCAATGTCCAATCAGAAGAAGTATTGGAGGTCATGGGCGGGGCTTCGCAAGTGCGCTCCGAGCCACAACAAGGCAACTAAAGAGCCGCATGTGGCTCACGAGCCACACATTGCCGACCACTGCCCTAGTTGCATTTGCACCTTTTTCACACTCCACAACTTAGTAACTAGTAGAAGTACCTGTGCACACAGAGTAATACAAACAGCTCTGAAAGATCGTGACTATTGTAGTCACCCAAATTGGTCGCATATTCACCACTTCGTAGAGTTTGGTCAATTTGTGAACATGGGGAAGAGGCGAATTTATGTGAATTCAGACCTTTATGGCTATTTGGACTTTTGACAATGAGGCCCATTAGCCTCCTTCACATGTAGCATCTACTGGGGTGAAGCACTTCTCACTAAGGTATAGTACTGCATATGTAAAAAAATAATCTGACTATACTTCCCCTTTAAGAATTAAAAGGCGACTTGAATTTCTGTATTTATTGATATTTATAAAGTTTCCTTGTAGTGATTCGTCATGCCAGTAGGTAAGATTTCAATAGAATATGGATTATATCTGAGATTTAGCTCTTCTGTAAATTCACATGCACACTTTATTCCATCCTCCTATGTACATCTAATTCATCTAAATCATCTAATTAATGAAGCAGTAGGGCATGACTAAGGAATAATTAGTGCGAAAATCTTAACATATATTACGGTAATAATAGATAAATTACAAAATAAATAAAACCATAAGCAACTACAAACATAACTGTATATACATTATCCTCTAGGGTCCTGCATTCATTCAGCTCCTCATTAAAATTTTAATAAACTGTTGAAGCTGGGTCCCTTGGATCCCACCTGAACATTTAAAATGAACTTTAAAACAACAACGTTTTGAATGGAAATTGGTTTCTCTGCGCATGGGTTAGAAAGTCAATAGAAAGTCAGCTGGGAAATTTGAAAGTAAAGCCCTAAAAATGTTCATTTTTTTCCGGTCATTAATTTTCTACTTCCGATATTAAACATACATGGTCTGCAAGGTGCCTGCATCCCTTGTGACCTCATCAAACAACTGTCCGGTCAAGTCTTGTGATTCCAATTTATATTTTCTTTCATTAAAGGCAAAGTTTTTTAGAGTGGTGTTTGATGAAAAAAATTATTGAATTCATTTTAAATAAAGTAACTGCTGCTTTTATGTTTAGAGAAAGGAACTATTGAACTATTTCAAAGTTTGCCTCTACTTTCTTAGGAGAACCTCTGCTTCCTTAAGAGAGCCTCTTCTTCCTTAGGAGAACTTCTGCTTCCTTAGGAGAACCTCTGCTTTATTAGGAGAACCTCTGCTTCCTTAGGAGAGCATCTGCTTTGTTAGGAGAACCTCTGCTTTCTTAGGAGAGCATCTGCTTTGTTAAGAGAACCTCTGCTTTATTAGGAGAACCTCTGCTTTCTTAGTAAAGCCTCTGCTTCCTTAGGAGAGCATCTGCTTTGTTAGTAGAACCTCTGCTTTCTTAGGAGAGCATCTGCTTTGTTAGGAGAACCTCTGCTTCCTTAGGAGAGCATCTGCTTTGTTAGTAGAACCTCTGCTTTCTTAGGAGAGCATCTGCTTTCTTAGGAGAACCTCTGCTTTCTTAGTAAAGCCTCTGCTTCCTTAGGAGAACCTCTGCTTCATTAGGAGAAACTCTGCTTCCTTTATGGAGAACCTTGAATCTGTAAATGAGAGACCCCTGGCTTTTCTTTTATAGCAATAAAGATCTTCTATTATTCTCTTTTCTTCTGTGAACACATTCCCCAGACTATAAACAATAATTACTCTATTACTGTTATAAATAACGTATCTCTAATCTTGGTTGACTGGCTCATTCTTTATTATATAAGACTGTATTTCATGCCCGTAAGAAAATATGAAGATGCGTTAATAAATACTCTCTCCTATGGTAAAATAAATGGAAGTTAAACATTTTTTGCCGAATGAAACTAAATTGATGGCTTTCATATGCTCTCATTTTCTAAACAGTAGCACATTATTTCCAGGAAAGGGAAACCATGTTGTTACATGTACTTTTCTTTCAAAAACAAACCATTGAAGAAGTCCGTAAAGCCCTAGGATAGTAATATGTCATAAACATACACGAATTAGAGGATTTTTTGCTTTTCTCTTCTCTAATGAATCCACATAGCCGTGTTTATAGACTACAACAATATAAACATATATCATAGATGATGACAACCAGTTGAGGAATTCTTTGCAGGAATCTGTCCCTAGATAACCAGTGGACCTTCCCTATCTGAGCTTGCCTTACCCTAGTCAAGTCTTAAACAGACTAAGACAATTTGGATGTGTCCTTGGACTGGAGTTTGGCACATTAGTGGACAGTGTGTTCTTCCTTAAGGACTGCGCAGTTTTTATTGGAGTAGCAGAAATAATCCCTCTACTGTACAGTGTTGAGCTGGGGCCCACTACAACAGATAAGGGGCCACTAATCAACATATGTCTTTTTTGTTTCTTTATTATTTATTATTATTATTATTATTATTATTATTATTCTATTTCACTGTTTAGTCCCAATGAATTTCCCATGCCTGCTCTACATTACTTTAAAGCAGCCGTTCTCAACCTGTGGGTTGCAACCCCGACGGGGGTAGCATGACCGTCCCACGGGGGTCGAGAACCGCTGCGGCACCCAGAAGCGCCCGCAGGACCCTTCTTATAAGGGTTCTTGTGGGGTGACATCGGCCAAAAAAGGTCACCACGTGACGCGCGTACATGATGACGTTTGGCCGAATTGTCATCACGCGATGTGCGGTGATGTCAGCACTGGGAGTCGCTGCGAAAAAAGGTTGAGAACTGCTGCTCTAAAGAATATGTCACGATGGTGCATTTTAAAACTCCAGGAGGAAATGCAGAGACATTCCAATGTGTTCTGGTGGGCCGTTCCAACAACGGGTCTCATTGACTAAAGGGTGGATTCTCCTGTTAAATTCACTTAGCTACAATTTGAACTAAAATAGTGGCAGATTCGCGTCTCAGTATTGACTAAGCAGTGACTAGTCTTGTCGAACAACCGTAACAGCTGGATGCGTGGGGAGAAGGCAGTCGGACAGAAGTAGAATATAGAGCCCTGCCATCAACCCCCCAAGTCGCTAGTCTGATGTGGCGAAGTCAAACAAGTGAATTTGGAGCAGTACACCTAGTAACATTCACTCCTTCTACACACTCCCCTGCTTAGTCAATAGTAGAAGTATCTGTACACGCTAGAAGAAATACATGCGAAAAACGCCGTAAGGTCACGACTATCGTAGTTGCCCGAATTGGTCATGTATTTGCCACATCGCAGAGTTTGCTCAATAAGCGAGCATGGCGAAGTGGCAAATAGATGTGAAATCTTTAGTCAATCAGGCCCCCAGGTCTCTGTATTAGGGAACAGAAGGTTTGATTCAGTTAATGCCTGAATGACATGGTATCTGTAGCCCCCAAGAAAGAGGCAGGTGCACATGGTGATTCCTACCCCTTTACCTGGGTCTGCAGGAATGAAGTGTAGAAGGTGCCTACAATGATCTTACTGGATAGATTCAAAACCACCCTGAGCAATTGTGGGATCACATTTTGTGATGAGTATTAATTTAATTTAAAAAAAGTCACATCCATTATATTTTACAGCAAGAATCCCTGGTTCAAATTTAGGGGGTTATTCACTAAGGTGCGAGTTCGACTGTCGAATTCGTAAACAGTGGATTCCCATAGGAAATCCGCTACAATTTCCCCATTGTAAAGTCCCGACAATTTTTTAAAGTTAATATTGCGACAATTTTCACATAATAAAGTCTTGACTGTGACAATATTCTCATTATAAAGTGGCAACTGCGACAGTAGCAGCCTATCTTTATCTGGCGAATTCACACCTATGTACAACAATTTGGACTTTAGTGAATAAGCCCCTTAATGAGAATCTGTTTGTGTTACTACTTTAGCATTTTCCTCCTGAAACACTCCAATAGTTTATTACAGGGGGGACATAACACTGGCTTGTGGAACTATGTCATATTCAACTAAACCAGACTAGAGTTGCCTTTTAAAGGGACACTAACGCCTGTAAACAAAGAGCATTCTATTTATTGGCCACCTAGCAATAAGTACAAGTGTTAGAATGACAGGTTTAGGGTCAATGACTTTGCAGAATGCAACAGATTGGAGCAATTTTTCTAGTGACACAACAATGCTCCTGTACAATATACACGTTATTTTTGTCCGCTTGTGTCATCTTTTTTTCAAGACTGAATAAGCCCAGTTTTGATAATCTATCTTGGTACTGTATATTGTTCATTCCTTTAATTATT
>WMED01022134.1:0-11746 GCA_019650415.1 Pipa parva | reverse complement strand
CAGACTCCAAAAACGTGTTAATTGCAACGATAAAAAACTTTTATTTGTATACCTCAGCATTTTTCACTCCTGAAGAAGGAGTTTTTTATCGTTGCAATTAACACGTTTTTGGAGTCTGAATAACCCTGGATTGTAAATGGGATAAGTTGGGACAAAAGTGGAGTCATATGTAAGACATTTAAAAGTTTGTCTGGTTACCTGGTTAAGGAGATATCCTGACTAAGAGGTTCAAGCGATGCAAAGACATAGTCTGCAATAGACTGATGAGCGGTTAAAGGTCTTGCTTCTGGTAAGCATTTTATCTAGCCACTGAGGATTGTCACGGAGAGTGTTTACTAATCACACTTGGTGTTTCAGTTGATTTATGCACATCACCCTGAAATAAGGGTAGTTATTAAAGGGACGTTTGGTTCTTTCTTACGTTCATTCACACTGATAAAGGCACTATATAGTGCTTGTTTGTGCTTCTTCCCCAGAAATTATTATAAAGATGATGCCACTTCGCTTGATCAAATTTGCATCACTACACATCCGTTCAACTGACCACGACGCACTATGAATGAAATAGCACTCAACACTGTTCACTATTTTGTAAAAAAAATTAACACACAAAATACGTGTGTTTGTGACAGAGGCTGAAAGGTGTTGCCTTTCTCAGAAGAGGCTGTATTCTTCTACGTCACATAATACAAGAACATAATACTATAACTGATAAATTTGATAAAGGACTCTGCCCGAAACATGTAATGCAGTGGTAATAAAACACATTTGGTTGTTCACTACCTCTGACTTGCTGTTTTTTCCCCATCTTCAATAATTTTAGATTGTGAATGGATGGACACACCTTGGGGAAACAGCACATATATTTCCTCAGTGGAAGGAACCTTCACCACCCCAAGGTGATATTATTTGATGTTTAATTATACTATAAGTAAAAAAGAGATCTCAGTCCCCACACATGTATAACATACTATACACCAAAGTACATAGATTTGAATGGGACTTCCTGTGCTTTGAAACTATAAGAGCATGTGCACACTGCATTCCATCTAGCTTTTAGCTGTGATGTGTTTCCATGCACAGCAACACATGGCAAGCATATGTTCCATATTATTTTTTTATTTAGTGAACCCCATTACTATACATAGACAGAGGAAACTTTTTCAGGCAAGACATATTAAAACAGCTTTACTGTTGCCTAAATCGGAAGGTGTGCTAAGCCCAGTTTAAACACAAGTCATCCCTGAACATAGTATAGAGCATCAGACAGAAGAGTGTGCCAGATTGGCAATGTCCGCTGCTATGTTTTTTTTTTTTTAGGATGTGTGATATTACAACACCTGAATGAAGCGAGTGCTGTGAAAACAGTGACTTCATCACAGCTGGTACTGAGAGGAGGATAACACTATTAATTACTCTAACTGAGCCACTGGCACTTCTCAAATTTAAATAATTGGGAAGAAATAAGATAGGCAATACTGGACAAGCTATGGTGCAATATAGATGTTATTATATAAAAAATGCTAAATAGCCTATAAGCAAGACACACATACTCTGTACAACACAATGGAAGTAATACTATATTATTTTTTGAATAAAATTCTTCTTCTTTCTAGTAAAGGTACACATTTTTCATATCTGCAGAGTAAGTATATATGCTTCATTAAAGAATAGAACTTATGTGGGTAAGCAATGTTGTAACTATATGTTAAATAAACCTATAATATACCAGGTAAAATAACATTCAGAAACAGTCAGAAATGTGCAGGCAACCCTCTAGCAGTTTATAAACATTAGCTGCAATAACTAGGAGATCCATGGTACATTGCTGGCTTGCTTTACTGCATAAAAGATTTTACACTCTTTGTGAAATGCTAAGAAATACAACATAGACATGAAATCACTAAGGTTGGAACATTTTTCATTTTCTGAAATATGTCACTGTAAGATGGGCACCTCGAGGTAAAATAAGCTCAGCGTCAAATGGCATGAAGTATTTCCAATCAGTTGTACATGATCTGAATTATAACAGAATCTGTGTGAAATCACTGGAATAAAGAAAGAGGTGCTTCTAAGTGTATAACTTCACTTTCAATTCTTTAAAATAACACAAGTTAGTAAAGGCTTCAAATCAAATGTTTGTAAGTCCTGCAGATTCATTGCTGCTGAACTCAGAGATGGAAGTGAAACTGTCCTCTAATACAGTCAACATGGCTAAGCTATGCAGGGGATACACCTCTCTACTTGACCAGTTATCGACAGGTGACTTGGCAAAGGTGTTCACAAGAGAAGCAAGGCAGATTTCCCTATCTGTCATGCAAACAGAACATCAGTCAAAAAGAAATAGAAACGCCACATAATTTTATTTAAAGCTTATCTTTTTTACCTTTAAATACAAAATGGCCAAGCATGAACGTGTAAAAATATTCCATTCTATGCCTTTTTCCCTTGCACAAAATGTTAAAGGAAATGTTGTGCATTCATGATCAGGATAAGGATCTACTAAATGGTATTCTTTCAACATGTAATTATTCCCCTTTACATGAAACTACTGCAAACAAATGATTTTTTTTTTTTTTTTAAACTATCAGACTTTAGTTATAAAATGTCTCATATTTTAATGGAGTGCTTACTAAAAGCATGTTTGTGACAGGAATGCACAAGGTTTCTTGAATATTCTGGCTTGTTTATAGAAAGGAGTATAACAGCGATGGTTGACATAAGTGAGGTCTAGCAAAGCGACATTTTGAAGGCCTTTTTGCCCTATTTATGTCTTAATCTGTACAGGAAGAACAAGACAAAAAGCTTAGAGCGATGTTTGACATAAGTGAAGGTCATTTTATTATAGAGTCACAAACATGGTGGGTTTACTCTGCCTCCCTATAACTTTATTTCTTTACAGCCAATGTCATTGGAATTACCATCAACTAACAGCACAAAATGAAAAATCCTTTTTGTGGCATTATTAGTGGAAGGTTCCAAGTGTGAGAAGGTACAATGAAAGGTTGAAAACAAGATATTTCAAATGCAGATTAACACAGAGGAGTTTTTTTTTTTTTTGTATCGTGCTAATGTCCATATCATGAACTTGTCCCTCTATATTCTGTGGACCACTTCAGTTTACAAACATAAAAAAAAACCTCAACCTGCCAACTCTTTAAACAGAAAGCATCTGCCACACTCCTTAGAAAAAAGCTTAGGGAAAGATATACATAAAAAACACATTGTTTAATCTCTTTCTATTTGGCATACAAATGATATCTAGGGACAAATCTCTATTCTGCTGCTTACAAAGGGCATTAAGATCCATCCCTGACGGTGCTTGGTTTTAAGTTGCACTCTTGGGGAGCACTGTGAAAGACTATTATCTTCCTTCAACTTGTCGATCTGGGCAGCCGTTATAACGTTCACATTAAAACAGCAGTCAATCTGGGTTCCTTTTGTCAACCCGTCGTCATAATCAGCTATTGCACAAAGGGCGGCATACTTGGAACACTTCCAGACAAAGAGACAGGATAAGGTAATGCTAGTCCTTTACTAACAGCTGTTTATACTTACCTAATGTGCGACAGGTGTTGGACAAAGAACTGCAATGGCCCTGCACCTGCTGCCTATAAACCCTACACAGGTAGCTTGCAGAAATGACCTTTGTTTGCTTGTCATTGGAGCAGATGTTCAGTGGGAAGTTGCGCCCAGGCACGCCCACTCCAGCTTGCGGTTTGTGACTTGCTTAGAAGACATGATTAGACAGCAAACTGATCTGAGAAGGGAGCGCTGGCCACAGATACGCTGCCTTAACAAAAGGCTTTGCACATCTCCTCTTATGCTTAAACTGCCCTGTCAGCTTGGAGCTGCAGGCTAGACTGCAGTGCTATAAACATGCCCAGGCAAGTCAAGCACCTTTCACCACTCGGTGTTTATCCATTATATGATGTTTTCAGCAAAGAACTCTAGCATGGTTATTATACAACCCTCTGCTTTCACTTCATAACTAAATCCACGCTTAAAATTTAACATGCACAATTTAGATAAAGGTTGTAGGAGGATCACAAGCAATTTTCTATTGATACAACAAAACCATATGCTGCAGCAATACTTTCTGTAAAAACAAACCAAACATAAATATTTACATAATCACAATTGATATAGTGATAGAAGAACAAAGCTTACATACAGTAACAATAACCTATACCCATTGAAATGGATATTATAATCCCCAAAGTAAAGAGATAATAAATGCACATTGAAAAATATGTTTAGACCGTGGTGCCCTTTAAGAGCTAGGATGTAGCTCAATAGTAAGCATCATGAAAAGAGAGAAAAAAGGCTACACAAACAGTTAATTGCAGTATTTAACCCAGTTTCATTGACCAGTGGTGCAAAGTTTGTTACATACTTTGAACCAGTGGTCAGTAAAACTGGGTTAAATACCGCAGTTAACAGTGTATGTAGCCTTTTCTCTCTTTTTATTATAATCCCCAAGTCATTATCTACTTTAAAATCCATTTTCATGTCTTACATATCCATAAATAGTATTAGAACATATTTGTCTGCAGTAGTGGCTCTGGCCCTATTGGCGCCCTAGGCAACCCCCCCCCCATCCAGGCTGTGACGCCCTGCGCCCCCCACTCACCTCCAACGTCGCTTGTTAAAAAATTTTTTTAAAAATGCACACGAGCGCCCCCCTGTACACCTGGCGGCCTAGCATCTGCCTACACTGCCTAAAGGGAGAGCCGGCTCTGTTTGTCTGTGACTGAAGATATGCATTTTTCATTATAATTACTATTGAAAAGTTTAATTTCTGTCATTTTAAAGGTTTCTTACATAGAGAAATGACAATGCTACAATGCTGGACTGATGAAAACAATAACGGTTTGCTTAGGGAAACCTGCAGCCTGCTTTAGTATTATAATGTTGCTTAATGACCAAGTTACAAGGTATTTTAATAACAAACTGTCAGGCACATATAGTTAGAAATGCAGTATACACTTTGTTTTAAAATGCAAACAAAGTGTCTCTTTAGCTACTCAGTGACAAAGTCAAATAATTAATTCATTAAAGCCTATTATAATTTTAGATTACATCACAGCACATGCTTTTATAATGCAGTAGAATGTGATAATCTATTAAGATCTGCTGCACAAGACTTAAAAGGCTGTAAAACAGACCTATTACACTTAAAATGATTATAACAACCACTGAGGCCCTGCACTGCTGATAGCACTAACAGTGCTTCTGTGTCAGTGTAATATTGTTTACATCCCTACCATAACGCTATTAGCACAGCAGTATGCAGCATGTGGATATGTCAGTTGGCCACTAAAATTCAGCCTGTCCCAGGTGACTTTCCTTAATACCCACTTCACATTTATTCTGCTTACTCTAGTTAAATGTTAACATGTCTATACTGTTTCTTCAAAAGAGATCTCTCGGGTCTCTGAACTACAACTCCCAGCATTACAGCAACTGCCAATGTTTGGGGAGGTTGCAGTCTAGCTAGCAACACCTGGACAGCCACAGGTTAAAGATCACAGCTATAGGGAAATAAGGCTATTTGTTATGAGATGGTTTATCATGGAAAACTTATGAATGATTGTTTTCATGGTATTCACCAGCTATAACTTTTCACCAAAAAAAAACTCCCAGACCTGGTTGAACCCTCACCTTGAATATGATACAACACATTCATTGTTTTCAAAAGAAATAACTGGTCCATGGAGCATTCTTTGTATGATGGAAGCTGACAGTGTGCCTGTTAACAGACAATGAGGGCAAGGCCAAGTGCTGCAAACACAAAAAAAAATGACAGTGAACAGCAAGTCTCAGACTCTATTCACTTACCTGCACCACCACTGATAATCACTTACAGCTCTGTCACCAAGTGTAATGCCACAAGAGATTGTTTGCAGCACAATGGCTGGTGACAAAGCTGAGGTCACCAGCAGTGTTGCAGATATGTGAATGGGGGCAAACTGAGAAAAAAAATGCATAGTTGAGTCAAAATGGCGAAAGAAGCACATTCCAAGCAGTGGCGGTCAAACTACATTTTCATATACAGCAGAAAAACTATGAATGTTTGGAAAAGTCCATCTAATTCTAATGTGTCTAATGCAGACTACTTCTGTTCATTTCCAAAGTAACTTGCAGTTCCAGAACTTTTTCTTAGCACAGCTTCTTTACTACCTTTTACTAGTGCCCTAGGTGCCAAAGATATATTGGCAATTACTGTCATGTTAAAACACAAACCAGTTCTGCAAGTTTTTCAACACAGCCAAGGCAAATCCTAAAGAAGGGGTAGGGGGGGGCGAAGGGGAGTTAAGCTGAAGCAGCTGTTGAAACTGAAGTCCTGTTCATTACTAGCTGATAGAAAACCAATTAACATATTAACCCTTGTACACAGCCATGCTTTTAAAAAAGAAAACAACAGCTGGAAAGTAGAAAGGAAAAAATACAAAGTCCTCTGCTTCTTATTAAAAATGACTTAATGCAATAGCTATATTCCCATTAACAAAATACATTATGGAACTGTAAGATGTTTAAAAATAAAAACTACAGAGCAGCCAGCCTGCTCATCATTCAAACAAAAGCAAAATCTGAGGTCCAAGCTCAATGGGAGAAACTTCAACCAATAGTCCCAACAGCAGCAGAATCCATGGTGCAATCTGCATAGTAGCTTCACAATCAGCCAGTTCTGGTGCTAAGGATGTGTGGGTTTGATATTTTAGACTATATAAGGATCATTATGTGTTCGCACATGTGCACCTGATGAAGAAAGCCTCGTTCATCCAAAACCCTGTGCATTTTTTTCTGCTCTGCAATAAATGTGAATTTTCCCTAAATGAAACACAGTTCAGCGGCTAGAGTTTTTTTCTCTGTTCCTAGGATGTGATGTGTGTTTTAGCCTGCTCCTATGAGTACACCTTTCTAACTCTGAAAGGTGTTGGGATTTTTTTCCTTTTGTGTGGTAAGGTCATCCCTTTAAAACCAAACAAATAAAAGTGGACATTAAATACAATCAAAACTGCATGCTGCATGGCTGCTTAATATATTTGCAGAATACAGAAAGTAGCTAAATTAATTTTGAATAATTGCTGCAGCATGTGTATTTTATGTTTAGTTTTGGTTGGCAACTCGATCTTGGCACTACATTCAGCATTGGACTGCCCTGCTGGGACGCCCAGCAGGCCAGCCAGACCTCCTCAGTTGCCAGATGTACCACATGACGTAATACTTGCATGACACCGCTGGAGCAGGGCCTCCCAGTGGGTCACTATGCTCCAGTCGAACACAGATTACTTTGATGCATTAGGAGCAAAACAAAGATTGTTCAATGAGTGGGCAGTTAATATACCGCAACTATTTCTCATGGCTGTGGGATACACAAGGTACAGCCACTAATGGCATACTTGGCAAGAGCAAATTTGCTGGGGGAAAGAGCTGGATATGCATTCAGTCACATATCTTCTGTATCAATAAGAGGAGACCTCCAAACTGTGAGGATGTATCAGGTGGCCATTAAGGGATGTTTAATGGTGCTCCCTAACACTGGAGGGACAGTGATCTAATCAGTATGGGGTAAGCTAGTGGAAGATGGGATAAATAAATTGCCTCACACTGCCTTTGGGCCACTTTCCATACCAGTCTAAGATGCTGCCATGAGTATGGCTTGCAAATGCTAAAAACATCAACAACTGTAATAATTATTATTTTAGCCTGAGGAAAATGGTTAAAACTATTTGTGACCGATTATCTTACATGCTACTAAGCATAAAAATGTATTGCTCTTATTAAAATAATTTAAAGAAATAATGATTAGGCATTAAATGGATGCTAAAGACAGAGACTGGCATCCTAATTGTTAGCCGTTAACACTGGTCTGTCTCAGCTGGAATGCCCTTAGTCCAGATTTACACCCTGCCTGCCTTTCCAACATCCCTTTAACAAATACGCAACTGAACAGTAATCCAGTGTATTAGAAAATATAATAGATGTACTTTATTAACCCACGGGAAAGGCTCTGTAACATTTAAAGGATGTTATAAATGATGTAACCTGCATTATAAATTGTTATGATTTACTACAAGTGGACTGCTTGTTAAAAGAAACTTTTTCCCCTAAGTTTCAAAATGTAATTAGCTATAGCAGCAATTTCATGTAAGCATGGCCAAGACAGGATTTAAAACAATGAAAGACAAATAAGGAATAGACAGACATATGTTCTGACAGAATCATTGCTATAATAATATACATGGAAATGTTTTAGGTAAAAAAAAAAATGAATAAAAAGTACAAAGAGCATTTAGCCTCTCCTTAATTTAAAAGGATAACGGAAAAGTACAGTCTTTATTTCAATGTCCACTTCACATGTCTTTTTTCTTCTCCAATAACTAATGTTAAACTAGAGAAAATAGGCTTTCATCCATACTTTTCACAAATTGCCCTCCTATTTGTGTATATGTCTCCCTTCCATTTAGATTGTAAGCTCTACAATCACAATCCGTTGCTGTCTGGCATTTAGATTGATGTGTCTTTACTATTCTATGCTTGTAATTTACTACTCTTGTACTAGGTTAAGCACTTGTCATATGTCTAAAATTATAATTGAATTGGTGAATTGTACAGCACTGCATAACCAAGTGTTGCTTTTTAAATAAAATTAAGCATACATACTTAGCCCAAAGTTATCACCAAGTGATGGCAGCAACTGTGTATTGAACTGTGAGAGATGGCTGGTGATATTGACTGCTTGCTTTTCAATCCAGTAGGGACTTCATGTCCGAAGAGATTTTAAGTCACATGACAAAGTCTAGACACAGGGAAGATTTCAGATCAATAGTTTTACAAGTGGAACATACAAAGCTATTTGAGACATGGGAAAAAAACAAGGTTGTAGGGAAGAACATGAAACCAAAGACTACCTTTGATTTTAAAAGGAAATAATTCCTTGTTTATTGGTGGAGGGGGTCACAGGTATCAATTCCCTGCCACCACACTGGTGTAATACAAAAATTACTTTCCAAACAGTCTGAAATATTTCATTATCTTCTGTATCAGCGGTTCTCAATCTGGGGGTTGAATGACGATTTGCCAGGGGTTGCCTAAGACCATAAAAATCAAATTCACAAACAGCGGATTCCCATAGTTAGTCCTGGACAATGGCCCCATATTATAGTCATGACCACGTCAATATTCCCATAATAAAGTCGTGACTATGACAGTAGCACTCTACTGCAACCAAAGCCTTGTTATTGGGGTCGCCAAATCACGGGGAATTGTACTAAAGGGTGGCGGTAATAAAAAGGTTGAGAACCACTGTTCTATATAATCTGATCTACTTTTACAGAGAACTATATTTTAGTCATCAAGTTAATTGTCTACAAGTATTAATGTCCCAGAATTCTCAGTTTGTGTTCATTATTTTACAGCAGGTATTCTAACAGGCCACTGATGACTACAGCCGAAACCTAAATAATGGTTCAGTTATTCAGGTCCCTTCTCCAGTTAGAGAGCAGGCAAACCTAGCAACTCCTGCTACTCCACACCAGTTTTCCAAGCCTGAGTGCACAGTTTGCAGGAACCCATGATATTTACATAATAGTAGTGTGCTACTAGAAGACACTGAAATGTGAATCCAATAGAAAAAAAGCCCAGCTAAGTAACCATAATGTGTGGAAAAAATAGTAAAACACACACAGGGAAATAGCAAATTGCAAAATAAAAAATAGTGCAATTAAAGCACGTAAAAGATGTTGGGGTCATTGGTATATTCCCCCTGCTATCATATATTCCTCAGTCAGTTCTAGTTTTAAAAATTGCTGCATCTCCTAGCAGCCATCATAGCCTGCTCACTGACCCCATCATATCAGTTAGTATGGGAGAGAGGCATTATTTAGGAAGTTTTACATGGGAGCAACATGCACACAGGCATGCAATAGCTCTGTAAAGTAAAAAAATCAATCTGTTTGACAGTGCAGGGTCAGATGCTGTCAGGGGATGATAAGAGGAACAAGTGAGTATCTTTAAATACAAGAGTTACAGACAACTGTTAAATAATTTCTTGTGCATTTAAACACACAGGCCACATGACTTCTATGTTAGCAGAGAGCCCATACTCTGAAACAAAGGATTCCCTGGGGCGCGAGTGAAAGGAGGCATAGATGTGGTTCCACAGAGGACTGTGGGTAATACAGACTCAAATGAAGGGTACCAACCTTACAATAATACAACATGGAGTTTACATTAGTTTCTTTAATTTTGGAATATCTCAAATGTAAGGATATGCATAAATGGCATTGCAGTGTTCTGCTGCAGTGACAACCACATGCTCCATTACTATGCTTAATTCTGAGCCTATATGCACATAAACAGTATTTTACTAGGTAAGGTGTATAATTGCATCAAACACAATTTCTCTACATATCTCAGCAAAACTGCATCAGTGGGTTTATAAAGCCAATGGGATCACACAAATAGAAGAAAAAAAATAAACAAATTCTATGAAAGTGAATCCCCTAGCCATTACCTCTCAAGGGTGGGAAGTAGGGATCAATGCGGACTAAGGTGCAGAGTCTCTGGAACTCTTAACCCCAATAAGGAAGTTTATGGTCTTTGCAGTGATAGAATTCCATGTTACAACACTCAGGGCAGTGTCCTACTGGCAGTAGCTGACTGAAGCAATAATCCAGAAGTGGAGATTGCATAATAAGCCAGTGAAGGGAACCAGGAGTCAAGGATCAATGCCCAAAAGCCAAATTTAAAAATAGGGGAATTTCAAATAAAGCACAAAGTTGAAACCATAAGCAAGATGTCAATACACAAGAATCAGCAGAAAACATAAAGGCTGTAGCTCAGGTAATGGCAGAGAAACACAAGGCAACTGAAATAGTCTACCATGGTGTCCGCAGATTGTGCAGTGGACAGGAGCGTGCAGGAAACCGGCTCCTACTGCAAAGGAAGTGCAGCCGATCCAGTAACATTAAACAGCCTTCACTGGTTTAGAAATCAGTAACATTTGTCATTATGGGGAAATTATATATAAAATCACTAAAATAAAAAAGATTAGGGGTTCATTTAAGGGGTTAAATACAGCTATCATAAACACATTTTATTATCTAATGACACTGAATTGATTTATCTCATCATTTTCTGTAGATAAGTATATACTGTATACAGTCATATAATATATGCTTATTACGTAAATGAAAATTGACAGGTGGAATGACATTTATTCAGTAGTGGAGAAAACAAACTTTTGACATTAGATTGTTTATGATTTTGTATTTAGCCATTGTTAAATTTTAAACTATACAATGACTATCATTTCAGTAAATTCCCTTAAAAGTAAAAACAAAAAAAAGCAATACAAGTTCAACAAGCTTAAAATGTCAGCCAGAAAATGTAGATGACAGCTTTAAAGTTACACCAATTCAGATTAAGTTTTAGGGCAAAAGACAAACAGCACCAATTATATGAGTCCTCACTACAAAATACTGTAGAATATAAGGGTATTATATGAGTAATGCATTGATTTAGAGCAAATAAAACTGTTTTTAAATCACTGGAGGTGAAAAATCACTGTAAAATAACAGATATTCCAATGTAATTTCCTGCTCGGAAAAACCTAGATTCAGAAGCACACATTATATATTATGGATATAAGCTAATGTGAGGGTGTAATAGAGTAAAAACAAATCCTTAAAGGAACAGTCCAGCCTGATTAATAAAAAGTAATGTGTGTTGTAAATGC
>WMED01022133.1:0-11747 GCA_019650415.1 Pipa parva | reverse complement strand
GCAGGAGGCGCCCCTAGCATTTGCCTACTCTGCCTAATGGCAGAGCCGGCACTGATAGTAGGTGCAGACAATGTAAAAAGCTTACAGCAATCAAAATTCAGTGTAAGGCTAGGTTCACTGTGGCGTTTTTATACACAGAGTATACATGCCGCACATAAAAACAAAAAGAGCCGCACCATGTAAACCTATGGAACTTACCTTATTCTGGCCACACTAGCATATGACATGAGAGCGTGCATGGCGGAATGCTTCACGTCACATTTTTGCCAGCGTATATATATGCCACGCATAAAAGGCGGCCAGATAGGAGCGGCGGACGCTGAGGGAGCGTTTACACTATGTTGGGTAACTACAATAGAAATTCACATCTAGAAAATATGCTGGACTGAAATACGCGGCATATTTTCTAGACGCGCGTTTCTAAATATGCAGCACACATACATGCTGTGTAAACCAGGCCTCAATATATATTTTATGAACCTCAGAGACAATGGGTGTATGATCAGAAAAGTTCTGGGTAATTTATAATTATTTTACCTGGTAACCTTTATAATAAGACCTACCCACTAGGTTTTTAGAGCTTCGCTTGACCTTTTCATGCGTGTGATATTTTAGAGGGAATTATGGGGAATTTTATGATTTAACAAAGAAATGTTCATTCTGGCACTGGTGTCTGCAAGAAAACTCACTTTGTTTTAGTGCTCTATGCCAACCTATAACTCTTCTGAACTACAGGGCCGTTCTTTATTTTATACCCTTAGCCAATGTGCTGGAATGAGACTCAGAAACTCCCAGTTCCCAGGCGTCAAGTGATATCAGACTCAGGGGCGCCAGATAGATGATATGAGGACATGAGCCAACCTCACACAGGAGAAACAAACAGGGGTGGGAGACAATTTCAGTTCCTGGTTAAAATGTACCAGACTATGCGAAAAGGAAACCCCAGAATATTCATAAATATACACATCTTCCCAGCAAGATGAGGTCACAAGGAAACAGAAACAACATGGCTGACAATTCTGACTTATGCTTTAAGAAATGTTTATGTTAAAGAAGAACTATAGCCTGGTTATATCGGTGGGATGATTAGCGGGGAGGGGGGACATATTCACTGATACCAATGTTATGCTCCATCGCTGCCCCTGCTGTCTGTACCCTGACGATCTCTCCCGTGCTTATCTGCCGCCTCAGTCCTCTTTTCTTCCGGTCCTTCTCAGTTTTGCTGAATATGGGTGATATTGGTCCTTTAAGTACAAAATGATGACAGGAGACAAGTCTTACCAAGTAAACACTATCATGAGCAACCAACTCGCGATGATGTCACACGCTGACGTTTGGACACGACGTCATCACATATGCATGTCACGTGGGGACCTGCGCTCACTACTGGAGTCACAGCATGTCTGGTGACCTCTGTGAAAGCATCGTTTGACCCCCCCCAAAGGGGTCGCGACCCACAGGTTGGGATCAGCTGCCTTACATGTACAGGTTGCTTGAGTTTCAGGGCGAAATTTACTAAGGGCGGATTTAGTCCGCCCGATCGCAATTTCTGACCGCACGTGCGGTATTCCAATCGTGTGATCGCAAATCGATCGGAATACCGCACGTGCGGTCAGAAATTAACTTCGGGCGATCGTTTCGCCCTTAGTAAATTTCGCCCTCAGACTCCAGCTGGCCACACACAAAGCAATCTACAGTATTTGACCAATTAAAATATGTTTGATTCAGTTGATTCTGATTGAGTTTATTGACGATTTAGGGATATGGAGAAATCTTTCAGTAAACCTTTATCCCATTGGATTGTCCAAGCACCTTATTCTGTTTTTGTTTAGGGGTAACTGGTCAATCACCTGTAACCACTGCCCTCATTGGTTTTAAACAATCCAGTTGTTTTGTCCATGGTCTTAACAATGAGATTTTGCCCACCCAGTGCCCAATTAAACTGGCCTACTGGCATAAAGCATTATGGGTGTTGATCTTTACTGAGGGTCATTTACACTGCTTTTCTTTCACTGCATGAAGCAATTGTATTTTGAGGAATTGGTGTAGTGGGTGGGCAGGATAATATGGCAGCAGGTGAGCAGCCATGTTTCATTTCTTGTGTTTTGTACCATAGTCAACAATGAGCCCAATTAAAAAAAACTCAGCTGAAAATCAGCTGTTGTGATCCTAGCCTTATGATGAAGCTTTATAATATCTGTATATGAACACAGAGTTAACATGGTATCTGTTATCTCTGAGTTACAATGCTAAATAATTGATATTATTAATCAAGTCATATATTTCTGTTATCTCTCTGAGGAATTCCATTTTACACCAAGTTAGTCCAGCCGCTTTCTGATGACACATTGTATCGTGTACATTGCGTACAACTGCACCAAACATTCTAATCAGCACAGCAACTAGTAATAAAATATGAAATACAATTATTAGAGTAATGACTCATTAAAGATGTTTGCTAAAATCTGCACAATTATGTAAACTATTTTCAGTTTAAAAAAATGGATAACTCGGCATAAACATGTACTTTAATCATATTAATTCAGTGTTTTAGACCCTCTTTAATATCCCTTTAGATATCGGACTTAGGTCTTCCTCTAAGGACCCCACGGCTTTGCTTTGCAATATAATGCACACAGGAGTGTGAATGCAGCAGTGTTAATTTTAGTCATTTTTAGTCTTATTTAGCCTTGTTTAAAATTCATAGTCTTTTTCCCTTTCGTACACATTTAGTCTTGATCTGTAAAACCCCTGTTGCAAATAACCCCTTAAAATTATAGTATTAAGTATTGAAAGGCTTATTCAATTAGTCAATATCAGCATCAAAATGCATATCTTTATAGTTGTTTTGATGCTGGTATTGACTAATTGAATAAGCCCTTCAATACTTAATACTATAATTTGAAGGAGTTATTTGCAGCAGGGGTTTTACAGATCAAGACTGAATGTGTACAAAAGGGAAAAAGCCTATAAAATTTTAAACAAGACTAAACAAGACTAAAAATGACTAAAATTAACACTGGAATGCAGGTTATCAAGATGGTTTTATATTAGACAAAATGTACCTGACTTTGATAACCAGAAATGCAAGGTATTGCAATCTCATCTTGTACCAGCAGATGGTGGTGTAAATCTGTTAAATTTCCTACACCTGGTTATTGAATTTCTTATCGAATATATTACCATGGTATGGAAGATTGTCACGCGTGTAAACATTTGTGTCTTTTACGTGTGTTAAATCCCAGTCCATGAAAATCGTGTGTTTGTGGCGGTGACTGAAATAATGTTAGATTTACCAGTGTTACTGGATAAATAAGGGTGATTTTATTTTTATTGATTATATTTATTTTTACATGACATTATGTTCAATCCAACATTTAAATATATCACATCACAGTTCATTTAAAACTTTTTAACAAAAAAAAAAATTAAATTAATGTAAAATCAAATCTTAAGAAATGTTACTATAAAAAATATATATATACAGAAATGGGGAATAAGGAAAGAATATGAAATATAAAAATATTAATAAATAATTTTAACATTGTAAATGCCAGAGTGCAGAGGTAAGTATTCACTGATGGGGTCTATAGAAACATAAACACACAGGCAATATTTACAGAGAGTTTAGTGGGGGGTTTATTTCTTCTATAACCCCCTGAATTAATACTATTAATTACTATTATCTGGTCCTGATGAAACCTTCCGCCAGGGTGTGGTTTTGGCAACATTTAAAGATTGATACAATAGCTGCAACCTTCTTCTTTATATAAAAGCAAGCTGTTCGGCTTTCTAGAAAGAGTATGCGATATTTTCTCATTCTAAAGGGTTGGTTGTAAAAATGGCGGCGGGGATACTACTAAGCGTATTTAGGCGCCAGTAAGCAGCCATGGAATTCAGGAGGTAATAAAGGGAAAATAAACAGTAAATTTAAAAAAACAAAATTGTTTGTTTTTGGTAACTGCCAAAATGATTAAACTTTTTTTTTTTTTAAGATTTTACTTCCCCTTTAAGAGAGCCAATGTCGAAGCAAATGAACCTGGAAAACTAGATTTCTGGAGTCAGGGCTGTCAATATTTTTTATCAGATAAATCATGTGTCCCAGAATCCTCTTGCAGCCACTACGTAGTGGAACGAGGGCCCCCAGATTTTCAATCACACACTGGCAGCCATCTTCCTTTTTTAAGAAAAAGAAACGTGTTGAATCATTTCTGGCCTTTATACTCCCACACGGGGTCTTATGATAAACAACAATAGTTGCATCCCTTCCTTTTGCAGCATTTGCAGCAGAATGTGCAGATTCCAAGGGGGGTATGCCGTTTATTCCTGAGCATAGTTTCCTGCAGGAAGAAAGCATCATGGATCAGCAAAGGCTTCTGGGAAAGCTACAATGGCATCTGGGAAATTGACATTTTTTAAATTCGGTCTTTTTTTTTTCATTTTATGAAGTTTTTGAATGAATCGACTCTGTTTCGCTTTGTCTTTTTGGCTTATTTTGATTCATTATTTCGGTTGCTGCAGGTTACGAACCCCAGCAATCAAACAAATCAATGAATCTAAGGCTTGATTGTCTTATTGTGAATTATTCATTTTTATTACTGATCTTTCTGTTTTGGTCCTGGGCTATTGACTCTTCCACTTTGTGCTTATCTCAGACGCTGGTAACTAGCTGCATCAGAAAGCAAAATCATTCAAAAACTTCAACAAATTTAAAGAAAAACAGTTGAAAACTGCAGAACGCTGCTATTGTAAACTACCCCATAAAAAACGAAAATGAACCCGTCAGTTGCAGCTCAGGAGCAGGAATATTACTTTAACTTTTAATCCAAAAATAAACATTCCTCTAATGCATTTATAGTCACAAATACTGTATACTCAGAGGGGGTTATTCACTAAGGTGCGAATTCGACTGTCGAATTCGCAAACAGCGGATTCCCATAGCAATTCCGCTACAATTTCCCCATTGTAAAGTCGCAACAATTTTTTAAAGTTAAGATTGTAACAATTTTCCCATAATAAAGTTCCGGCTGCAACAATGTTCTCATTATAAAGACGCGACTGCGACAGTAGCAGCCTATTGCAATTGTCTTTATCTGGCAAATTCGCATCTATACACAACAATTGGGACTTTAGTGAATAACCCCCCTCTGTCTGTACCACCAAACATATTAATGGGGGTTATTTTCTAAAGTCTGAATTGTTGAGTATAGGTGTGAATCAGCTAAAGACAGTCGCAATAGACTGCTACTGCCACAGTGGCATCTTTATAATGAAAATATTGTTGCAGTCGCAACGTTACAATGGTAGAATTGTCGCAGTCGCGGATTTGCCAGGGGAATCCGCTGTTTGAGAATTTGACAGTCGAATTCGGACTTATAACTTATAATAACCCCCTCTATATTGTGTCTATAAAGGAAGAGATTTAGCTTTAAACATTGGGCTTTAGGGAACACTCCCTGCATACAGTATTTATCTAAAGCACCATAGAAACCAAAGGGACTGGGTGAGGTCTGTTTAACAACATGGCTGCTGTCAGTAAAGATTAAAAAAAGACAGAAAGTAATAACATTCATGAATTTAACATCAAATATACCATTTTTACAAGTGCTGTATTTGAGTCACTGGCCTGTCAATCCAAATGGGAATTTTTATATATTATGGTGTTACTGGTCACATGATAGGTAAATTGCACCTGTGCATTAATTATCTCTGCAAATTCACCAGTGCCATTGAACTGTGCATGATGTCTGAGTGCCTGAGAAATCAGTCTTGGAAACCTACTGCTTTACAACATTATCACACTGTGTGATAAAAGCAGCTTGTCTGCAGGAAACAGTAGGATAACTCACCAGCGCTTCGGACTCCTCCATCTTTGATTCAAGGAACTGATTTTCAGAAGCCTTTATTTCATCCTGTTTAGAGAATAAATAAGTAGTATATGAGTAGAGGGATGAGTGCTGTAGTATTATATGAGTAGAGGGATGAGTGCTGTAGTATTATATGAGTAGAGGGATGAGTACTGTAGTATTATATGAGTAGTGGGATGAGTGTTGTAGTATTATATGAGTAGAGGGATGAGTGCTGTAGTATTATATGAGTAGAGGGATGAGTGCTGTGGTATTATATGAGTAGAGGGATGATTACTGTAGTATTATATGAGTAGAGGGATGAGTACTGTAGTATTATATGAGTAGAGGGATGAGTACTGTAGTATTATATGAGTAGAAGGATGAGAATTGTATTATTATATGATACTTTATTCAGACTAACAGTTCATTGTGTAAGACAAGCTTTGGGGAGATTTTCCCTCTTCATCAGGTCAGAGTAGTAATAAAGGATACACACTTTGTAACAAATTTAGGGGGTAATTCAGCAATGTGTGAAGTGAGCTCTGGATCATTTGCCTCACTTCGCAAATGGTGTTATGCGCTCGCTGATGTCCTGCATGCAGGGCATCAGCAAGCGCATAACACCATGTGCGAAGTCAGCCGAAGGATTCGGAGCTCACTTCGCACATTGCTGAATTACCCCCTAAATGTCTGGGAGGCACTGAGAAACTAAATGACAAACAGCCAAAAAGGGAAGATAAGGGCAGACAGAAGATAAAGGCAGTATAGAGTGGAGTGAGCACAGTGCCATTAATTATATAAAATAAATTATAATTAAATATGCAACTTTGTTCTTACTGATAATGTGTAAGATAGTCAATATCATTATTTAGTCCACAGTTCTTTGAGTGAAACAGGCAGTGAATATGTCATGATACAGCCACACACACACTGACACACACACACACACACACACACACACACACACACACACACACACACACACACACACACACACACACACACACACACACACACACACACACGCCAAATTGTAAAAGTACCTAAGTAAGTAAATGCCTTAAAGTCTTAAAGGGATATTACCACCTGCCCTCACTCAACATCTACTTATATATAATAAATCAAATAGAAATGTGTATATTATAAACCTAATATGCTGTTATAAACAAAAAGGTTGTATATTTTATTTCAACAAACATTTCAGATACATTGTAATTAGCAGGCTAATGAGCAGTGATTTCCAGCCTTTGGCTCTCCAGGTATTACTGAACTGAAATTCCCAACACCCAATTACACTCTAAAGCCACTGTTCATTTCCCATCAGACATTGAGGATAAAGATCACGACAGATATTTATAAAAACATAAAGGCATTTAAATTTAATTTGCATCTATTGGCGTCACTTAATTATAAATCTCATCGCCCTCGGCGAGGCCCTGGCTGATTATGGAATATGGAGGAATTTAGCATACAGGAAGGCTGTAATGTGATTCTGATAATAAAAACAACGTTTGCATCTCACAGCTCAGTCCCGGCATTAAAGGACAATGTAGGGGGTCCCTGTCTAATCAAGGAAAAAAGAAGAAAAAAAAAAACGGTTCACAACCAGCGATATAAACGCGTCAAAAAATTTAGTCATTGATCCCGGCACTCACAAGAAAGTTAATAAATCCCTTTATTTTCAAGTTTAAAACTGCGGTAGCATCCCAGAAGAAAATAATATTCTGAAGAGCTGTTAGATCTAACGCGTTTCGCCCATTGGATGCACTTAACCATAGAACCTGACATAGTGTACGATGAAGCAAATCCAATGCGCTTGAAACTTGAAAACAAAGGCTATTTATTTATTTATTTTTGTCATTTTTTTTTTTCGTGTCGGAATTGAAGATTTTCTTTGACAGGCTGGAATGCGGACAATTTTTCCCCAGGGCTTCTGGGAAACATACAAACACCTTTACCTCAAAGACTTGTAAATAAAATTATAGAGAAGGAAGTACTGCAGGAATTATAGAGAAATTATTAGGTAATGATAGAAGTCCAGTCTCCTACTAGTGGTCTCTGATCATTAGCACAAGATACTTACCCCCATCAGGGATGCAGAGTGGCCTCTGTGGTACATCATGGAGATGACCAGAAGCAGGCAACAAAGTGTAAGGGATTTCATGGTCTCTGATGTGACTGTCTCTCAGGTGTGTCAAGTCGTTGAGATTCTGTCTATTTGACCGCCCCAGCGGTTGTATTTATGAGCAGATCCTGGCACAGGGGTCACACTCAAGAGGTCACATTTCTGATAATCCCATGCGTCAGGGCGTTCTCTTCCCCTTATCTCCCTCCTCATTATCTGTTTTTGTCTATTTTTTTTTCTTTACTGGCAATCTGGATTCCCATCAACCTACCTTTTTTCATCTTGTGAAATCCTTATTTTGGTAAATCGTGCTAAAATTATGAAACTTTCAGAGTTTTATTAAAGAGTATGTAAAGTCCAAATTGGCAGGTTCTTCAACTGTTTATGTTACTGCACTTGTTACCTTCCTATCTGTTTATGTAAGTCTTCCTCCTATTTAGGTTGTAAGCTCTATGGGGCAGGGACCTCCATCCTCTTGTTTCTATCATGTCCTGGCACTTAGGGGGTTATTCACTAAGGTGCGAATTCGACTGTCGAATTCGCAAACAGCGGATTCCCATAGTAAATCCGCGACAATTGCCCCATTGTAAAGTCGTGACAATTTTATAAAGTTAAGATTGTGACAATTTTCCCATAATAAAGTCGCGACTGCGACAATATTCTCATTATAAAGACACAACTGCGACAGTAGCAGCCTATTGCATACATACATACACACACACACAGTATATACATACATACATACATACAGTATATACATACAAACATACATACAGTATATGCATACACACACATACATGTATGCATACTGTACATACAGTACATACACACACACATACAGTATATACATACATACACACACACATACAGTATATACATACACATACATACAGTATATACATACATACAGTATATACATACATACATTATATACATACATACAGTATATACATACATACATACATACACACATACATACATACACACATACATACAGTATATACATACAGTGCATACACACATACATACAGTATATACATACACACAGTATATACATACACACATACATACACACAGTATATACATACATACACACAGTATATACATACATACACACAGTATATACACACACACACAGTATATACACACACACACAGTATATACATACACACACAGTATATACATACATTATATACATACACACATACATGTATGCATACTGTACATACAGTATAGACATACACACACAGTATATACATACACACACATGTATGCATACTGTACATACAGTACATACACACATACATGTATGCATACTGTACACACAGTATAAACATACACACATACATACAATATATACATACACACAGTATATACATACACACATACATACAGTATATACATACATACACACAGTATATACATACACACATACATACAGTATATACATATACACACACACAGTATATACATACACACACAGTATATACATACACACACAGTATATACATATACACACAAAGGATATACATACACACACAGTATATATATACACACATACATGTATGCATACTGTACATACAGTACATACATACACACAGTATATACATACACACATACATGTATGCATACTGTACATACAGTACATACACACATACATGTATGAATACTGTACACACAGTATAAACATACACACATACATACAGTATATAAATACACACACAGTATATACATACACACAGTATATACATACATACACACACAGTATATACATACATACACACACAGTATATACATACATACACACAGTATATACATACACACATACATACAGTATATACATATACACACACAGTATATACATATACACATACATACAGTATGTACATACACACATACATACAGTATGTACATACACACATACATACAGTATATACATACACACATACATACAGTATATACATACAAACATACATGTATGCATACTGTACACACAGTATAAACATACACACACATACAATATATACATACACACACAGTATATACATACATACACACATACATACAGTATATACATACATACACACATACATACAGTATATACATACACACACAGTATATACATACATACACACAGTATATACATACACACACACAGTATATACATACACACATACATGTATGCATACTGTACATACAGTACATACATACACTCACAGTATATACATACACACATACATGTATGCATACTGTACATACAGTACATACACACATACATGTATGCATACTGTACACACAGTATAAACATACACACATACATACAGTATATAAATACACACACATTATATACATACACACATACATACAGTACATACACACATACATACAGTATATACATACACACATACAGTATATACATACACACACAGTATATACATACACACATACAGTATATACATACATACACACATACATACAGTATATACATACAAACATACATGTATGCATACTGCACATACAGTATATACATACACACACAGTATATACATACACACACACATGCATGCATACATACAGTACATACATACATGTATGTTCTTTTAATAAGGGTGTTGATACTTTTGGTTGACTGATTCCTTTTTTACAATCTACTAACATATTAGTTTCAATGGGTTTAACATCCAGTTTTCAGTTAATTATCAGATGTAAGATTCTGCATTATTTGCAATAAGCCACATTTATTCATTATTTATTAATTATTCCTTGCAATAAGCCGCGTTTATTCTAAGAATTGCACAACTGCAATTTCAGAACAATACTGCTGCTGTTTGCACTTACTCTTTGGGCATAAGAAATGCTAAATTGCACAAATATAACCAATCTTTAAATCCATCTGTCAACTTCAATATATTGTGAATATCGTCCAGAAATGGCACATTAGATTATTTTCATCACCAGGGATAGTTCTACTGCATTTTGTCGCTGAGGCCTCAGTACAAAGTACTTACAACAGTGCAGATGTTTGGATGCATTTAAATTATTTGTTTCTGTTTTTAGTTACAAAGTGAAGGAGCAATCATACATCCTGGCCAGGTGTTAGTATTTTTACTCCACTGCTTACTGGTGGATTCAGGGATGGACTGGGACACTTGGTAAAATCCCAGCGGGCACAGACACAGGTGAGTCTTGGCCTCAATTTTTAATGCAGCAGGAGGCAAGGAGACGAATGGCACCAAGAAGTCATTACCATGAGCCAAGGCAGACAGACTAAGAAACAGATAAACATGTTAGGAGTTTGTGTATGTCATGGAGTACAGTGGTGTGAAAAAGTGTTTGTCCCCTTCCTCATTTCCTGTTTTTTTGCATGTTTGTCGCACTTAAGTGTTTCGGAACATCAAACCAATGTAAACAATAGTCAAGAACAACACAAGTAAACACAAAATGCAATTTGTAAATGAAGGTGTTTATTATTAAAGGAGAAAAAAAAAATCCAAACCATCATGGCCCTGTGTGAAAAAGTGATTGCCCCCTAAACCTAATAACTGGTTGGGCCACCCTTAGTAGCAACAACTGCAACCAAGTGTTTGCGATAAATTGCAATGAGTCTTTTACAGCGTTCTGGAGGAATTTTGGCCCATTCATCTTTGCAGAATTGTTCTAATTCAGTTACTAGAGGGTTTTTGAGCATGAACGGCCTTTTTAAGGTCATACCGCAATATCTCAATAGGATTCAGGTCAGGACTTTGGCTAGGCCACTCCAAAGTCTTCATTTT
>WMED01022132.1:0-11747 GCA_019650415.1 Pipa parva | reverse complement strand
CAGATAAAATATAGTAAATAGATGTACATCTCCTATTTTATAAAGAGAACACTGGGATTGACTACATTGTAGATATTAAACTATAATCATTTGTTACATGCTGCTCTGAATAACATTGATTTTAAATGAGAAATTCACAGCCCTAACAGGATTAGGTTATCCGTACCTTTTCAGTATTGTATCCTTCAGTAGTGAGTCTATGACGGGTCAATGTTACGTTATACATTTCTGTAGGAAACAGATTGACTAAATCTGTTGCTGAGCATTATGGGAAACTGGACATATCAATGTGGTTTAAGGGTAAAGGTGAAAAATACATATCGGGGGACAGGACGTTTGTGTAACTAAATTTATTTTTTTCTATAATGGTTCCATACTGTGATAACCTCTTTGCACTGGAACTCTGCATATGCATCAGATTAACACGAATAGAGCCTCTGAACAGATATACTCATTGCCGGGCCAAGCAGGCCATTTTTTTGGTTGGCTGGATATCTAATGGAAATGTGTTGCGTCACTAGTAACAGAAATAGTCTTTCTTTCATAGTCGTTGCTGCTGCGCTTGAAAATCTAGGTCTAATGTTTGCTTTATTCACAATGTAACCAGAGGAATGTGCTGGGGCTGCTTCTGCGTATACATTTCCTAATAAAGATCTATTTCTGGCACTAGGGAAAAGGGACACTTGTTCTGAAATGAAATCTACAGCATAAAAATCCCAATTATTATCTCTGCATTTGACATCAGTAGCGGTATGCTGGGTTTTATAACCGGCATTGCTGCCTTTCACTTGTCTCAAAAGGGGACATGGGGTGGAAGCAAATGTCCCCTTGTTGACATTTGGGTGACCTCGTGCATGGCTTTTTTCCTTGTAGAATTAAAAAAAAAAATGCTGTTTTCCCATATAGACTCATTCTGACTGTTTGAAATGATTAATATGCAGCCCAGGGACCTCTCTCTCCCTTGCCACCCAGACATTACCAGTATATACAAGGCTGTGGGAGGAGGAGAGTGACTTTTTCTAGACATTTATGATGCTTAAGGTAATGTTGAAGAGGCAGTGTTAGAACTTCATCAATTATTTGCTTGATTTTTACACAATTAGTTAACTTAAGTTTTATAATAAGTGACTTTTTAGTTTATTTATCTTACATGCTAACAACACATTAAAACCATAATCTTGCCCTTCCAAGCCACCTATTTGATTATTTCTGCTTGCATTATTTTACTAGTACATGGCAGTCATTGTAACATTCTGGCTCCACCCCCTGCTAAGAAACCTGATGTTTAGGGCACTGGCTTCTACAGAGAATGTGTGAAAACCATCCACAGTTTAATGGATTATATGTAACATTACCCAGTCAAAGAATGTGTGATGATGTGTCAGGGCTCATTAGCATATCCTGACTGATGATGATTATCCGTTCAGTTGCAGCTGACTCTGTCATTTTATGGATCATCGTTCTCCACGTCTTTCTGTCTTTTACCACTTCCTTCAATTTCATTGTGATCCATGAAATATTTCGGCAAAATAGTGGAGTAGTTTGCCATTGCTTTCTCCATCCCTCCCCATATATCTGGGCTTGGGACCGGCGTGCAGCTCTTTCCAGTTACACGGCTGGGTTTTAGCATATCAGTGAGGATCCAATATGGCAGCCGTGAGATACTAGCACCAGCAGTTCTATAAAATAGCACTACAGCCCAGAGGTACTGATTTTCTGCATCATAATCTAGTGGTTTAGTCTGGAAGATCCTGCATTTTCAGCTTATCCTTTGTGATTAGGGTACATTAGTTCTTCTTTAAATACAAAGAAGAAATCTTCAAATGTCATAATATACAATACCAAAAATGAGAGATTTCAGACTACAGTCATTTTTGTAAGTCTTCTTGTGGGTGTGAAAGCTGCACCATGAAGAACTGGGACAGGTTACTTGAAGGCTTGATTAGTTGCCAGGGATCACTGTTAAAGTATCCTGCTATGGTATATACAATGATTGTGGAATGGCATTTAGAAGAGTTCCCTTGACTATCCTACATGGGATTGTGATTTCTAATATAAATGCATGTTAAACTATTTCTTATCTTACAGGTCCGACTGTTCTGGAGGTGTTTAATACGCTTTTAAAGCATTTGACACTTAGTGTGGACTTTGAGCTTGGCGACAGGAGGAGTTCAGCAGATAGCTCTGTATTAAGCTCTGGGGTTAAAGAGAGCGATGAAAGGATTGTGCAGAATGCAATCATTCAGACTATTGGCAAGTAACATTCTATCATAATATCAAAGATAAAACTATTACTGCATTTACCTACAGAAGATCTGTTTTTAAACTCTCCCTTTAATTTCTTTACTACAGTTCCCTTTCCTCTTTTTACTGTAATTCCAAAACTTTATCTAATGCAAGAGTCAGAACAATCTATTCAAAATACACAAATATATATGCTACATGTTTAGGACAACAACAGATTGCATGATGCAATGTCACAGATATTGTGTGTGTATGTATATATGTATGTATATGTGTGTGTATAGATAGATAGAGATATAGATAGGCTCCATATAAATAAATATTTATAAATAATATATGCGCTTTTCAAACCACCTATCTTATATGCATTGTTTTATTTAAAAAAAAAAAAAAACACTAAAATCTATATTCTGATTGTAGAATTATTTGAGTGTGTCATTACAGGACATGGGCCACTGATAATTTAACCTACTGGGGGGGAAAGGGGGGTTGGTAAATCATTTTAAATTCAGAAAACTGGTTAAAAGCACACAAATATTTGCCAGTGCTTTGCTGAAAACAACATTTTTAAGCCAAAGTTATGAGGACCTTATGTATCTATATCTATTTAACCACCACTGATCGTTGGTTGATCATTTTGTAAAATGGCTAAGCTTTTTAAGCAAAGACAATCATGTGAATTCATCATGGTGGGGGGCAATCTTTCTAGTAGTAACCTGGAGCAAACAATCAGCATTCATAGAGTTATTTTTTGTAGCTGATCTGTTTTGTTTTTTTTAATTAGGCTCATTATTGTCTATGGTTCAAAGCAAAATAGACTGTGGATTTTTCCCACAGGAAACAATGGATACTAATTTTCCAGCTCCGCTTCAAAGCAGCCAGTGTGGCCCCCGGCTTAAAGCTAAGCTGAAAATAGTAGTTTCTCAACTGGATGGTCAGGAGGTTAAGGGGAACATAATTACAATAGATCAAGATGTCTTTATAGAGAATGAATGCATCTACAAAAACTGTAGAAGATGTGCTGGCTTTCTAATGACTAAAATGTCCCTCACTCAACAAGAAAGAAGCCGTTATGATGTCGACAGAATTGATTTTTTTTATATATAATTTTTAGGATTCTTTGGAAGCAATTTGCCAGATTACCAGAGGTCTGAAATCATGATGTTCATTATGGGGAAAGTGCCAGTGTTTGAACACTCCTCACACATGCTCGACACCTCTCAGCTTGGGTATGTACGAGGTTTCCTAATGTACAAATGTTATAATGCGAGACTCCACATGTCACAATTTTATTGAAATTTTCACATGATTAAATGGATTTTAAAGGAAACTAAGTCAAATGACCCCCTTGAGTGGGGTAAAATGGGTGAGAAAAATCTATTCTTTTGTTTTTTGACTGGTATCAATCCCTCGGTCCATCCCCCCCAAACACCCTTGGAACGAGGCGTTTTTTCGGCGGCCCCTTTAAGGCAAAAAAAGAACAAAAATCATTATAATTTTGTAAACAAAGTTTCTTTTTAATAATGTCCCCTATATTTAGGCCTTGTGGTGTATGGCAAATAATGCAGGTTTACACAATGTTTCTGGGGGCTACTGCCTCCTTTCATCAGGTGAACACATCATTAGCACACCTGATGAAGGGAAGTGGTTGCCCCCCCCCCCAAAAAACGTTGTGCAAACTGATTCCCCAATAAAATGGGAATTTCCTGGGTTTATTTGCATTGCATGAGTTGTTTTGGGTCAGCTGGAGCCCTTCCCGGCTAGCTCCCGGATAAAGCAAAGGTGAATGTAACAAAACTGTTTAAATAAAGCAGGTTTCCCATCTCCTCCACAAACTGGATTGGTCCTTTATGAGATCTAGTATGTTCTTACAGGACACACATATTGACTGATACACTGCACTAACTCCCATTTGTACTGTTCATATCATTTACTGAGAAGTGCATCCTGGTCAATTCTTAATTCATTTTCTTTTATTTACATTCATGGGGGGTAAAGGTAGATGTATAGAATTAGATATCATTTTTATCCTTTAAATTCTATTTTATTGCTTGCCAGGAGCAAAGTCTTATTCATAAGCATAATTGACAAGTGCTTTCTACCTCCGGGTCTTTGAAATTCGCAATCTGGCACATAAATAGGCTAGCTCTTTTACCCCCATCTGCGTTACGCATTGAGTACATATGTAAATTGGGCTTGCTTTCAATGTGCTAGTAGATGTCATCTGAAATCTGGCTGTAATGCCTGAGCAAAATATTTTATATTTTAATTTTCTTTAGTCTCCTATAAACTAGTTTTGGTATTGCAGCAGTAACCTCAGCTGATATAAATATTATATACTTCTGTCTGTTGCCATGACAGCTTATGGCTGTTGTCATGGTAACTTTCTATTCCCCTTGCAAAATCACTGCACTGAAAATAACGTTTCATTTCTAGATAGGGAAATATGAACGTTGCCATATAGAAAATTTAATAGACTACTTAAAGAACCTATTTTATTAAAAATGTATATTCTTTGTTTTTTTTCATAATGGTGCAAATGTCCTAAGTGAGATTTGCAAAGAGGTTTATATCAGCGTGACAGACGTACCAGTGAAATGGTCTTATTTAAACATCCAGTATTTGTCATTCAAATGATGTTACAAAGAGTTTTATGGTTCATCTGTTAGTTTTTTTAGGGTTCCTCCAATGAGTTTCCGATTACAGGATTAAATGGTTTCAGGGTGGGCATTAGGAGGTTTTAGTTTACTTGGGGGGTTATTCACTAAGGTGCGAATTTGACCGTTGAATTCGCAAACAGCGGATTCCCATAGTAAATCTGCAACAATTTCCCCATTGTAAAGTCGCAACAATTTTTTTAAAGTTAAGATTGTGACAATTTTCCCATAATAAAGTTGCGACTGTGACAATATTCTCATTATAAAGATGCAACTGTGAAAGTAGCAGCCTATTGAGACTGTCTTTATCTGGCAAATTCACAACTATACACAACAATTTGGACTTTAGTGAACAACCCCCTTAAATGTTTCCAAAAAAGCATTTTCTTTACCAGAACCCTATTAAGCAATGCTTTTATTTAGAACCGTAAGGGCGATATTTACTAAACTTGAAAAGGTCGTTTTTGACCTTTTTCAAGTTTATTCGATGTAAAAACTGGCATTTGAACTAAAAATATCTATTGGATTTTTTTTTTCCTATCGAATTTTTTGAAGTTGCCCAAGTACTTATGTAAAAAGTACGGTTACTTTTCCGTTGGAAAAAAAAAAAAATCAAACAAAAATTCAATCTATGTATTTCAGTCATAGAAAAACTAGTGATATTTTTTGATCAAACAGTTTCTACGTTGAATAAACGCAAAACTAGTTTAGTAAATTTTGCCCAAAATTTTGACAGGAGTTTCTTAAACAGTGCCAAGTACCTGTGATTTCACTCTAATGTTAGATGGGGCGACTATAGTTCCCCTACCTTTTTGGTTAGAGGCCCTCAAGGGGAAATGCAATTACTGTGTCAAAAACACTGCTTGTAAAAATCATTCATTTAACATCCGCTAAAATTTAGTGGATATATTTAATATTTATACGGACAAATTCCATTTAATAATTTAAATCCCCTTATTCATTTTATTTGTAAGCTGCATTGAGATTACTCCAGAGTCTGGACATTTTTACCCTTTTAATTCTGTATTTTCTAAGATCCAAACTAGCAGACATCTGTTAAATGTGAAAGCATGCCTCTTGTGCCTCTTGACTTTTAAACTTGCAATTGTACAAAAAAATGCTTTCCATTTCTTTTTCCATTTTTTAGGAATTTAGGAACCAAAAGGATTCAAATTATGTTGCTGAGATCTTTACTTATGGTAAGCCTTGTTTTTTTTTTTGCAAATTTTTTTTGTAATATGTCAAAGTAATGTAATATGGGAATTAATATTAATTGCCAACAAGCTGGGTCAACGTGACATTTCTGACATATTAAAGGCATAAAAACCCTTTATGAATCACCATATTTACTCTCTTTATTTGTATAATAGACTCATAAAGTCACGCATGATTTCTGACATTCCCATTGTCATTGCCATTTCCAACATTATGAGGGAAATTTTTCAAAGTTTCAAAGGATTTGTGAAGGCCTAATGCTGGAGAAGTAGTGTTTTGTTTTTTTGTTTTTTTAATATTGAAAAGTTTTTTTTTGATCCTGTGAAAATCCACAAAACGTTTGATAAATATCCCCAACATGGGGGACTCTCTGTGTTTGGGTGGGATGGGGGGAACCTTAAAGGAACCAGGCTCATTAGACTAGGGGGTGATTATTGAAGAAGATTTTGATAAATTTAAATGACTTTATGAATTTCATCAAACAAAAACATGTAGAGGCAATGTAGAAATGATTGTACTATGATTAAGCGCCTAAAGAGCGAAACGCGTTAGGTGGTGCTACTTCTTTTGTTTTATCTGCTCATTTACCCAAGATGCTTGGATTTTAATTGTTTCCCATTAAACTTTGTTGTTTTTACTTCTGGAGTGCCGGAGCAATTGATTTACTCTTCAGTTTGAATTTCTTCAAGCTTAGCAAGTGCACTAGAATTCTGCTGCTGCGCTGGCTCAACTTGACAAAATTCCATAATCTAATGTTGTTGTTTTTTCAATTATTTTTATGTCCTAATTCTCTTTTGTTTGCATTTAAATGATCTGGTTGCTTCTGACGGTTATTCTTGCAACTAATAAGCGCAAATGTGTTGGCATGCCTGACCAAGGGGTTTTCCCCAAAACGTTGTGCGAATTGTTCTCTCATCTGACAGGAAGAGAGAGTGATATGTATACAACAAACAGCCTGCTAATAGAAAACCAGTGTCTACAAAAATAATAAAAATGAATTTTACAGTTTAAGTTCCCTTTAAATAATCCTTTTAATTTAACAAAGCTGTTGCCTGATAGTGGTTAGGTTTTTATAGATCTCTGCAGTCAGGCGACCATACAACATAAATTCCAGTGCAGTCTTTAATTTTTTTTTTTTCTCTTAATTTGCAGGTCACTGCTGGATACAAAGCAAAGACTATTTCAGCTGCTCTTCCTCAGTCTTTCCTAGATCCTCTTCTGTCTCCTTCTTTAATGGAAGATTCTGAATTAAGGCAACTAGTTCTGGAAATACTGCACAATCTGATTGATCGGCATGATAACCGAGCTAAATTAAGAGGCATCAGGTATTGTTAACGCAACTAAAATCAGTTAGCGATTGATCCCTGAATTGAAACGGCTGTAATGCCATTTGCGGCTGATAGTTGCATGGTTGCGCTTATGGATTTGCAAATTGTAGCACGTTTCATTCGTTTAACAGTGTTACCAAGTCATTTTTCTTCTTTCTTATTTTTATAATTGAGTAATGCAAATTAGAGCTCAGTGGGGATTTTTTCTTTATCTTTTAGAGGAAATGCTGCTTTTAACTTTGAGAGAAAAAGATCACAACAAAATTCACTAGAACTTCTCCAAAAAAAATTTTTTTTAACATTGTATTCTGTTATCAGCAAGAGCAGATTCTGCAATCTACATGTAATATTTATTATAGCAGATAAAATCCGCCAAGCATGCTGCACACTTCCTGACTTCTTACGGGCAGGAATCTTTTCAAAATACACAACTTAAGGAAAGCAAGTCATTGTAGGCAGTGGTGCATGCATTGTGATTTTTCATGTAAATGGGAATAGCTGCCCCGACTCAAACTCCACCCATTGCTGCCCAAATGCTACCCCTCTTAGTCCACAAACCCACCCATGTAGGATGGATGGATCTCTGGGGCATGGGGTCTCCAAAGGTTCTGGATGTGTCTACAGTACATATTTTTATATGGCAGTCATTTACAAACACGGTGCTGCTGTCAGTCCTTCACAAACACACAATTAAAAGACATTCTTTTACAGATATGCTCCCAGTCAGAGGCTGTCTTTCTCACACATACCCATTACAAATTTTGAGATATTGTATATTTAATGTTTGTGTTCCCTGGGCCTAGAAGTGAATTTTTAACCATGCTGCGTGACCTAGCTTCACTTATTGACGCATGTGTAACATGAAGTGTTATTTTTTGTTTTTGGTTTTTACTTTCCCAGAATAATCCCCGATGTTGCTGATCTCAAAATAAAACGGGATAAGATAACCAAGCAAGATGTAAACTTTATGAAGAAGGTAAGATGATTTCTTTGTTTACCTCCTTGCTCTCAATTTGTGGAGATTGATTTGCGCTAAGTACACAGAAACAGGTCACTCGCAAGTACTTCTGGGAGGATTGAACAACTCTGACAGTGACACTGAGATCTTACTGAGTAGAATTCAGCCAATCACAATATTGGTGGGAGTGTTCCAGCTGCCAATGTGAACAGCCAGTTCAATGTATTGCAGCAATAGCGCACTATATGGGGAAATCTATCCTATCTATCATCATGTGATGATCATCATCTAAAAGTACACAAACTAGGAATTTCTAAAAAATTTTTACACAAATGTGTAACTGCTTCTCTAACGCCAGAAGAGAAAGGCGTTCACTTTACATCTTATAATAGGTCTTAAAATCCTTCCAAGATTCATATATCAACTGCTCTTGGTCATAAACCCTGATTTTAGCAAAAAATTTTTTAAAAAACAGGTGCGGACGGTGCAAAATGGGTGCAAAGTGAATAATAAATTGCTAATAAATAACCAAGCCTGTGACCAAACATCCCAGATCTCCTTGTGTATAACCAGCATTAGCGGGCACCATTCCTAGAAAATATTTTACGTAGATTGAACGTCGCCATGTTTAGCTGTAGGGTCCAAGGCACAAAGGCTTTTTCTCTAAAAGTAAATTTAAAATGGGTGACGTTTGCTTAAGTAACAGACTACAGAGTCTGGGAGCAGTAAGCAAAGGCGTAAAGTGAATTGATTGTAGTTAAATTCAGCCAGGAAAATTAATCAACAGAGGGAAATGTTTACAGAGATCTAGTAACCCATAGTGACAAATTAGAAGTTGGCTTTTATCTTTGTCCAGTGTGCTTTCATTCAGCTGTTTAGTTAAAGCATCAAGCATTACAGAACATTGTATGCATTAAAGTCCTATAAAATGCATGTGGCTTGTCACATGACTTGTCCTTTTCCGCAGGCCCATGGAGACCCGCATCATTGTTACCTTTAAACTTTGCATTTCATATTTTATCACAGTAAGCATAATCTTGGTTACAGTGTGTGCGCGTTATGATATATACGGAGTTCTCTGTTGTGCAATGTTCAAGCACGGATTCTTGATTTACACTCAGGAAAAGGTAGGCGTCGGAAATTAAGTTTTATATGGGTTATTTAATTCAGCTGCTGTACAAGTGCGTATTCCCTTCCCTGCGTCTTCTGTACTATGTGAGGATGGTGAAGTGGTTGGAAACATACGGGCATCCAGATGGGATTGCCATAGATTGTTACAGAGACTGTTCACATTTGAATTAATTTTTGATATGTTTTAAAGTGGACCTCTGAGGTCCACTTAAAAAAAAAAAAAAAGAGTATTTTTAGGAAGCAGAGAGTTGTCTTAGCTGAATGCATTCAGCTAAGACTGTAGTAAAACCGATGCCCGACTTGAATCTCAAGCCAGAGGGGGTGGGGCTAAAAGGATGATTGCCGTTAAAGTTCCTCTGATCAGATCCTTTAAATCACGATCTAGCAGGGATTTGATTGGATAAGCTGTGCCCCCAAATCTCTTTTTTTTGGATAATAGTCCTTAGCCCAACGACCAGCAAATGAGTTAAGTGAAGATTGGAAGGTCAAGAATACAGGGCTTGAACTGTAAGTTAGGCGATTAAATTATAACTGGGGGGAAAAAAATTAAGTTTCAAGCTGGCGATGAAATGGGATAAATCAAAACATACCAAACCCCAAAAAATAATTAATTCAGAGAAGAACAGCTCTTTTAAATGCATTGTGAATGGGATACTAAATAAAGGGCACAATGACACCAAAAAATTAAAATTGTTTAAATGCCTTTGCAATTACTAAATGTTAAACGTGTGCTTACAAAAAACACAAATGGCATCTAGTATAATATGTTAATTAACTTTCAATTTGGGCTTTCGGGAGCACTTTGTGAATATGTATATTAAAACTATATAGGAAACAATGGGACTGGGTAGGGATTGTTTAATCAGCACATATTGCATGGCTACAAATAATAGGGATAAAAAAATGCCAATAAAATTTTGAACTCCACTTCAAAGAGTTTTATTTTAATAACAGCCATGGCAATAGGGAATTTATTTTTATTTGATTTATTTTTGGTGTTACATGTCCTTTAAATGTAATTATTAATGCGTTCTAGATACCAGTTATCTAACACAATTCGGTATGTCTGGTTGCTAGGATTGGTTAACCTAGCAACCCAGCAGTGATTTTATTACTCAATTGGAGAATAGATGAACCTAAAGAGAAACATGTAAATATGAAGAGAATTCTAAATAAAAACGCAGGCCTCAGAATAACTGATTATCTGATTGCCAGTAAGGGAAATAACTTAGAAATGTAGAACGACTGCAAAATTGTCTTTGAATGCTGCAAACTACAACTTACAAAACAATTCAAGTGAACGTCCATTTAAATATATATATACTTTTAACTCTGTGAGGAGAGCCGTTATGTCTTGCACTTTCCAATGTAATTATCTCCTGGCTGGCTCTGGGGATAACACCTCCGACAATTACTGAAATACAAGAGGTCCTTATGATTGTCTTTTTCAACTAACTCGATGTGAAATGTTGCCAAGAGCAAACCTCCCCAGGAACAATATCACATCTGTTTCTCACTACGTCCCGTACAAATAAATGTCCTTCCAACGGAGCCAATGCACGTTTGTCCTTTTCCTCCTTTAATCTACATTCTCTTCCCGTCACCAATGATTCTTTTTATTATTTTCTTTATTTCATGCTTCTACCCAGAAGTCATTTCAAAGCTCCCTTTTTCTGTTAACAGCTCTACATGTCACTCATTTTTTTTCTTTTTAAATGTCCTTAAGGCATTAGGACGTGCATTCCCCCTATAAGAGCGCGTCTCATCACGGTTGATAAAAATGATTCTCTGCGGGAACCTTTTCCCTGCCGCCTACGCAGTCTCGCTGCATGCCTTCTCGTCCTGCTAGAGGTGACTAATCTCCGTGCGCGATGGGCGCATTTAGAAAATATAATATATGGTTCTCTTACAGGAACATGGTTTCCCCCCCGTAAAGATGGCACATTTCATTGCAAGTCATTCGTCTGATTTTTTTCTTGTGTTTTTGTTTTAGCACGGACAGCAACTGTACAGACACATATACCTGGGATGTAAGGAAGACAACATCCATAAGAATTACGAGCTGCTTTATACCGCCTTGGCTCTCGTGACTATCGAACTTGCTAATGAAGAAGTTGTCATTGACCTGATTAGAGTTGCCATAGCTTTACAAGTAAGGCAAATTAAAAAAAAAAAAAAATGAAATCTCTCACGTGCAGATGGCACTTAATGTGC